>AWWV01008669.1:0-12332 GCA_001974805.1 Corchorus capsularis
AGCTCGGAGTTAGCTTTCCAACGAGTACTCATGGGCTTAAAACGGACATCTGAGCAGAGAGTTATGGCCTTTCTACGAAGACTGCGCTGAAACCGGGCTAATATCGCAAATCTACGGGATTATTGCGGGATTTGGATATTCTTTTGGATATTAGGCCTATTAATTGGGATTTTAACTCCAATTATAGGTTTATATGAGCTGAGTATATTCCCATATAAATAATCCAAAAATCCTCAACTTCAGGGCTTCTTCTGGGCTTGTCTTCAATCCTTAACAAATTAAGCTCCAAATCTTCAATTTTGCTTCTTGAATTAATTCTTCAATTGTCTTCAAGTCTTCAAAATATCTTCAATCACGAACTTCAAATCTTCAAATCTTCATTCCAAGTGGCTAAATCCATAGTTGAGTAAAAAGTCTCCAAAATAGCTCCAAAAAGAGTGAAAAACAATAAGTTTTCACTTTTCTTGTCTTCAGGACCTAAAAACACAAATACTTACAAAATAGGGTAAAAACACATATAAAAATAGCAAAAAGTATATAAAAATAGCTATAAAAACATGCATAATTTGAGGTCGATCACTCTGTCACATGTGGATGAGTTGATGATCGACATACAGGATCAGGCGAAGCACGGGTTCGACATCTCACCAGCAATAGTGGCAGAGACTATCCGATCTTTGAACCACTGTAGGAGGACTGGAAAGGGAAGGTTCATCGATTGTGCGGCCATGTTGACTATATGTATGAAGACACACTTGCCCTTGATTGACACGAATAAGATGTCCATCCAGTTCCGAGATAGTGACCCCAGTAAAGAGTTCAAGAATATTGCATGGGTTAAGAAGACAGTGCAGGAGTGGATAAATTGGTTCAGAGAGTGTGGACATGGAGACATTGTGTGGAGGGCACGATGGATGAGGAGTAAGACCCCAGTGCATAAAAGTGGGGGAGAATCATTCATGCTACTGATGGGACCATGGGGGACCACCACTTACTCGACTTCTCTGGCACTTAGACAGTTTGGAGTAGGGCAGTTCATTCCCGACATGCAGGGTTTGTGCAGTATTGACATTGAGCATAAGGGACAGTTGGAGGTAGATGCAGCCAGAGCTAAGCCACTCAAGTGGAAGAATTCACAGTGGGAATATGTGACCAACTCGTCTTACAAGACAGCCCCGTCCCCAGAATATGTTATATGGCACAAGGAAACAGTCAAGAATCTAGCCCCGCCTCCCGCCAAGAACCCAAGAATTAGGTTAGGGGCAAATAGTGAAGATGAGCTCACTAAGTTGAAGATTGAAAACAAGCGTCTGCGTGAAGGGGCTGTACTTAGGGAATTGGAAGAAAAGTTCAAGTCAAAGAAAGCTAAGTGGGAGAAAGAAAAAACACAGTTGACAGAGGCAACTGAGGACCTGCTGATTCAGATGAACAAAGTGGTAAAAAGGAAGGAAGAGTTGGAGCAGAATTATCAGAAAGAGAAAGATAAAGCAGAATATTGTGCAAGTCAGAACAAGAAATTTGGCCAATCAATTGACGCACTCAGGGATGAAGTGAAGAATCTGAAAGGAAAGAAAGCTATAGTGGTTACTCGAAGTCCCGCATACATTGCACTCCAACGAGAGAAGGCACAAATAGAGGGTGATCGTCAGAGTATCAGGCGGGAGTTGGAGGAGGAAAGGGACTTTAGCAACAACTTAGCTTCCCTAGTCAAACGTCAGAATGAAGAGATCAGAGCCCTCAAGGAAAAGGAAATGGAGCTTATTAGCGCCAACGAGAGGATTGTCGCATTGACAGCTGAGCTTGAGGCAGAAAAAAGGGAAAACAGCGGAGCAAGAAGTACAGTTTGTGTTGTGGAATGCCGCCCATGAAGCTCAAATCCAGGATTTAAACGCTGAAATTATTCGCTTGGGAGATTTGGCAGAGACACGTAAGAATAACTTTGACGATCTCGAGGAGGAATACTTACAGTACGAGGCTAAAGTGGAAGAATTGAGGTCAGCATGGTTTTTCATCCAATGGAAACTCTTCAAATGGGAAAGTGCCTACCACATCTGCACCGACCAGCTTTTGGAACTGCAAGCGCATATCCGTGCTGGAGTGGCAAAAACTAAGGAGATCAGAAGCCAAGTTCAGAGGGTCTGCAGTCAGGCGATGCCCAGGGGACTAGAAGGACAGCAGGTCCTTGATTGTTTGGAGAGGGTGATCCATCTCTATGGAGTTTTTATTAAAGCCTACCAGAACATATCCCTTAATGAAGATTGTGATGAGCTCAGATTAGATTAGCTGATAAGTGGTATTTTGATGATGTATTGAACAAACAAACATTTGGTGATGTAATCGAAATTTGAATGATGTAATTCGAATGATGTGGTGTCTTAAACCTTGTCTTAAGTTAATCCAATTTCTCGGTTTTTCGGCATTATGTGACCAGTTCTCACATGTTTATTTATAACGATAGATGCTATGCATGTAAAGGATATATTGATTTACGTGAATGCACAAAATCAAAGTTATTAAGTGCTACCACTGTGGTGGAGAATCTTTATAACGTTCCTTTTTAGGTCATTCATTCATTCACTCATGCATACATAAATGCCAATGCGAAGGACCCTCTGACTTATGTGAATACACAAAGTCATAGTTCTGGATATAAAAGCGAGGAATTATGGATTCAACCACAATGGTGGGGGGATCTCATAAGCACTTCCTTTTAGGGCATCCATTCATTTTAAATAAAAATAAAATGAAAGTAGATCCTAATGGTTGGTTTTAAATCAGGAAGAAGTGTTAAAAGATAGCTCCACCCAGAAAAGTATATCAGAGAACTCAGCAGCACAATACTAGATCTAATACCAAGAGAATGGAAGATCAGGCACGGGAAACTAAGCAGTTAAGAGAGGAGATGGCATGTCGGGACGAGGAAGCTAGGCGCCGGGAGGAAGCAACAAACGCTAAGATTGAGCGTATGATGGAAATGGTGGCTGCATTGTCTAACGCAGGGAGTTCAGGAACAACAAATAGTCAAGGGCAGACTACTGAGACAGAAAATGTGCCATATACGGGCGTAATGGGAAGCACAGTTCAAGTCAATTTGCCAATCCCTTCAACAAGCCAAATCAACTTACACATCCCCCCAGGCCAATATATGTACCCCTATATGTCATCGACTATTTTTGAGCCGTCCCCACCTACGGTCCTCCCGTCATCTCAAGGGGCAAACACAGTGCATGTGGGTGGATTTGAATGAGTCCCTAAAATGTCTACCAGGGTGAAAGTTGAAGATGACCCTAGGAAAATGATTGAGGAATCTACTCAGCAACTGTGGAACCGAATGGAAGAAAAGCTCAAAGGACTAAGTGGCAACTAGACATATTTCAAGGGGGTGGATAAGGTGTCCTTAGTTACGGATTTGGTGTTGCCACATAAGTTCAAAGTCCCGGATTTTGAAAAGTTTGATGGTACTAGATCCCCAGAAGACCATGTTAATACATATGTGCGCCAAATGCAGCCTTACAGTTCAGATGATATGCTCATGCATTACTTTCAAAGGAGTCTCACAGGTTCATCTTTTAAATGGTACAACAGATTGGATTCTAGCCAAGTCAAGACATGGAATGACATGGCTAATGCTTTTATAGCACAGTACAAGTACATTGATGAGTTGGCTCCTTCCCGTGAAACACTATTGAGCATGAAGAGGAAGCCGGGTGAAACCATCCTGGAGTATGGCCAGCGATTCAAAGACATGGCCTTGAAAGTGGATCTACACATGAAAGATTCAGAAATAGGCTCTAAATTGTTACAGACACTGCCGAAGGAGTATTATCGAGAATTGTACCAAGCGGCAACTGACTCCTTTACCAAGTTGATTGTGGCAGGAGAGGCTTATGAAGCGGGAATTAGAAATGGAGTCTTTGCAGATGTTGAAAAGAAAGGCTCTACATATCAAAAGAAAAAAGAAGGGGAGGTGCATGAAGTTGGTCAGAGTAATTTCAGACATAAGAACCAGGGGCAGCAGTATTCCCCTCGTCAACCAAGGAGCTATGGGTACAATTATTCTTATCAGCCTTATGGATACTATACCCCTCCTCAACAAAACCCATATCCTTATCAATACCCAAGCAGTGTAAATGCAGTAGGTGGGATGCCATTCCAACCTAGACCTTCCAATCCTAGCCCTACAACATCACAACCCTTACAGCTGGTTACCCAAGCCATTCCATCGGGGACCAATGACCCAGTTAAAGAAAGGGCCCCCATAGACCCGATTCCTCATACCTACACTGAGTTGTTACCTCAGTTGCTGCAACAAGGATTATTGGAGAGGGCGCCATTTTCCCAACCACTGTCACTAAACCGTTGCCCTAGGTGGTACAACGCCAGTGCACATTGTGATTTCCATTCCGGAACTGAAGGGCACACAACGGAAAATTGCATAAGACTGAAATATGTCGTCCAGGAATTAGTTAGGAGTGGAAAGTTGAGTTTTGGAAATGCTGCTCCAAAGACTCAAGCTCAGAATCAAGGAGCCCAAGTAACCATGGTTGAGAGTGGAGAAATGGTGAAGAAGAGGGTTTCCGAAGTCATCACACCTTTCAGTACAGTGTTCAGAGCCCTAACAAAAGCAGAGATGATCGAGAGGGGAGAATACGGAGAGGGGGATGCCGAGGAAGTTTGTTATTACCATGGTCTGGTGCATGGGATCCGTCAGTGCCCAAAGTTTGTGGAGATAGTGCAGAGGTTAATGGATGAACACCAAATAGAGTTCTATGTTGAGAAAGTAGAAAGGGAAACAAATGTGGTCATCAAAGAGCAAAATCAACCTTTTGTCCCCAGTCTACCAAAAATCCAACCGTTCATTCCAGCACCACCAACAGTCCAACCACCACACCCCTTCATTCCCAAACCACCGACAGTACTTCCACCGCATTTACTGCAGTCATCGATGACATCTTTGGTTGTGACACCACCCCAACCATTCCCTTATAAGAATAGTCGTCGAGTGCCCTGGAAATATGAGTGCAGTTATTTGACATCTCAGGGTGAAGGAAGTTCAACGAACGTCACAGGGGTCGGAGGGATGACCCGTAGTGGGAGGATTTACTCACCGGAAATGATTCGGGCCGCGCAAGGAAAGACAGATACACCAATAGAGACGACCGGAGAAAAGGGAAAGACATCCGGCAGTCAGAATGCAGCAGTGGTGGCCAAGCCGGTCTCGGATTTTGAGGAAGGGGAGTTTTTGAAAATTATTAAGTACAGTGAGTATAGTGTGGTTGATGCCCTAAACAAGATCCCTGCTAGAATTTCTATCTTGAGTTTGTTTTTGAACTCCGAGGCTCATATGAATGCTCTGATGAAAGTTTTGAGCCAAGCATATCAGTTAATGACCTGGATCATTTAGCCGGAAACATTGCGGCAGATGGTTTTATTACTTTTTCTGATGATGAGATACCAGAAGGAGGAAAGCGGGGGATTAGAGCTATACATATTGCAGTTAAATGCAAAGGCATGGGGATGGGAGGTGTGCTGATAGATAATGGTTCCGCATTGAATATTCTGCCCTTGAATACCCTGAAGGCTCTCCCTGTAGAACAAACTTACATTCAGACAAACCATATGATCGTGCGTGCTTTTGATGGAACTAAAAGGGGTGTTGTTAGTGAGATTGAGATTCCTTTTGAGATAGGTTCAGTTCCATTTAACCTAATATTCCAAGTGATTGATATTGATCCTTCATATTCCTGCTTGCTGGGAAGACCATGGATCCACATGGCCGGGGCAGTCCCTTCCTCTCTGCATCAAAGGGTTAAGTTCAGGACTCCCGAAAAGCTAGTAATGATAAAGGGGCAGAAGGACATGATAGTTGCCCACACATGTGCTACTCCTTATGTGGAAGCCTCTGAGGAATCTTATAAGTGTGCCTTCAGAGCTTTTGAGGTGGATGAGGTCTTAATTCCCCTAGGGCCATCAGTAATGTCAATACAAATGTTGAAGAAACGAGGTTGGAAAGAGGGCCAAGGATTGGGAAAGAATGCTCAGGGAGTGAAGGAGATACCTACAGACTGCAAGTGGAGCATGGGATTCAGCTTGGGGTTCGAAGCTACTGCTGAAGATCGCAAGATAGTGGCTGAAACAAGGAAACAGAGAAAAGCTGAAATAATGGGTAAAGCAACTACTGGAGGAGGGAAGATCGATGCATGGGCTCTCTATCAGCATTTTGAAGCCTTCTGGATTTGATAACGGGGATAAGAGTCAGCAGGATCAGGAAGGAGAGGTGATCGATCAGAAGATGAAAGGGCTTGCCATCAACGCAGTGACTGAGGAGGTATCTGAGTCTCACCCATGGGTCTACCCAATGGCCCCAGGAGAAGAGTTGGACAACTGGGAAGCTTATGATTGTGCTGTCTTGATGTCTAATTTGAAAATGTAATGAATTTGTCTTGATGATGGTTCTTAAGAATATTTAGGGTTGTTTTAAACTCAATTAAAGACTGATCTTATGCTTGTTTAAAGTATCCACATGTCTCACTTTTCATCACAAGTAATGAAATACAATGTGTATTTTCAATCCATATTCAGTGTTACATCATTTCTATCTATCGTCCATCTCACCATTCCTTCTTGGATTATTATTATCCTTTCTTCTATGTATATATATTCTCTTTAATCTTATTTTCAGGCCAAATGATGATGAATGCAAAGACGCTCCAGATGAGCCTGGGTTCAGCTTTGACAGGCCTGTCTGTATTGATGAGCTAGACGATGAAGACACTGAGGATCATAATCCACCCCCAGACCTTTTGAGATTAGTCGAACAAGAGGAAAAACAGATTTTACCTCACAAAGAGCCCACAGAATTGATAAATTTGGGGACAGAAGAGGAGCCAAAAGAAGTAAAAATTGGTACTATACTGTCAGAAGAGGATAGACAAGAATTGATAGATTTGTTGAGGGAGTTTTCGGATGTGTTTGCATGGTCTTATCAAGACATGCCAGGTCTCGATCCAGAAATAGCTGCTCATCAACTGCCCATCAGATTAGATAGTAAGCCAGTGCAACAGAAATTGAGAAGAATGACGCCAAATATGTTACTCAAGATAAAGGAGGAGGTGGAAAAGCAGTTTAATGCCGGGTTCTTACAGGAGGCAAAATACCCGGAATGGCAGGCGAACATTGTTCTAGTTCCAAAGAAGGATGGAAAAGTGAGAATGTGTGTAGACTATAGAGATTTGAACCGAGCCAGCCCTAAAAACAATTTCCCATTGCCACACATAGATATCTTTGTGGACAACACTACTGGGTACTCTATATTCTCTTTCATGGATTGATTTTCGGGTTATAATCAGATCAAAATGGCACCAGAAGACATGGAGAACACAACCTTTGTCACGGCCTGGGGGGTCTTTTGTTACAAAGTAATGCCATTCGGGTTAAAGAACGCTGGGGCAACCTATCAGAGGGCCATGGTGACACTGTTCCACGACATGATGCAGAAAGAGATAGAAGTATACGTGGATGATATGATTGCCAAAGCTAGATCACCCAAGGAACATATCACAAACGTAAGGAAGCTTTTCGGAAGACTAAGAGAATTCCAGCTCAAGTTGAATCCGAACAAATGCACTTTTGAAGCTACATCGGGGAAATTATTGGGGTTTGTGGTCAGCGAGAAAGGAATAGAGGTGGATCCAGACAAAATTAAGGCCATCCAGAACTTGCCTTCACCTAAGACCCAAAAAGAAGTGAGAGGGTTTTTAGGACGTCTGAATTACATAGGACGATTCATTTCACAAATGACAGCAAAGTGTGATTCGATATTCAGGCTGCTCATGAAGAAGAATCCCGGGGAATGGGACGAGGATTGTCAGGCAGCTTTTGAGAAGATCAAGGAGTATCTAGTTAATCCACCAGTATTGGTTCCACTTGTAAAAGGAAGGCCTCTGATCCTATTCCTATCAGTGTTTGAAAATTCCATAGGATGTGTGCTGGCATAGCAAGATGATACGGGGAAGAAAGAGCACGCCATCTACTACCTAAGCAAGAAGTTCATGGATTATGAGGTCAAGTATTCATCATTGGAGAAAATGTGTTGCGCATTGGCATGGGCCGCACATCGTTTGAGGCAATACATGTTGTATCACACCACTTGGCTAGTGTCTAAGTTAGACCCGATCGAATATGTATTCGAGAAACCAGGGTTGTCGGGACGAATTGCAAGATGGCAAGTCCTCCTATCAGAATATGACATAGTGTATGTCTCACAGAAAGCCATTAAAGGAAGTGCCATTGCTGATTTCCTAGCAGATTGGGCTAGTGAAGATTACGAGTCGGTGAAGTTTGAATTTCCTGATGAAGATTTGATGGCAGTCGCCCATGTAGACGAGGAAGAGGAAGAGAAATGGAAGGTATACTTCGATGGAGCCTCAAATCTGTCAGGACGGGGCATTGGGGCAGTGTTGATTTCCCAAAGTGGCAATTATTTCACTGCCACGACCAGACTAGGGTTTCATGCAACTAATAATGTGGCGGAATACGAAGCCTGTATTCTGGGAATCCAGTTGGCTTTGGAAAGAAAAATGAAGGAATTGGAGGTATATGGGGACTCGACACTTGTAATTTACCAAGTGAAGGGAGAATGGCAAACCCGTGATTCCAAAATGGCGTTATATAAAGATCATGTGGTGGAGTTGATCAAGCCATTTGAAAGCATTTCATTTCATTATGTTCCTAGAGAGGATAACCAGATAGCATATGCATTAACGACTTTGACGTCCATGTTCAAAGTGGGGACTGACACGAAGATTCAGCCGATACAAGTTCACATGAAGGATGCCCCCGCATATGTCATGAGTGTGGAAGATGAAGTAGATGGGAATCCATGGTATTTTGATATCCTCCAGTATCTTAAGGATCAAAAGTACCCGGGGCATGCCATAGAAAATGATAAGAGAATGATCAGAAAGATGGCGCAGGGTTACCTTCTGAGTGGTGAGACTTTGTATAAGAAAGGTCGGGATTTATCATTGATGAGATGTGTAGATTCGACAGAAGCAAGAAGGATTATGGGAGAAGTCCACAGCGGTTCGTGTGGGAGTCACGCAAGTGGACATAAAATGGCCCGACAGATCATGAGAGCAGGGTGTTTCTGGTTGACCTTGGAAACAGATTATATCAAGTATGTGAGAAAGTGCCATAAATGTCAGATATACGGGGATCACATACATGTTCCTTCGAATCCTCTACATGTCATGTCTTCTCCTTGGCCTTTTTCCATGTGGGGCATAGATGTTATTGGATCCATTCACCCTAAAGCTTCAAACGGCCATCGATTCATCTTGGTAGCCATTGACTATTTCACTAAGTGGGTAGAGGCAGCTTCTTACTCAAGTGTCACTCAAGCTGTAGTTGCTCGATTTATCAAGAAGGAGATCATGTGTAGGTATGGACTGCCAGAAAGAATTATCACTGACAATGCTTCCAACTTGAATCGGGGACTAATAGAAGAGACGTGCAAACAGTTCAAGATTACTCATAGCAACTCGACTACATACCGACCTAAGATGAATGGTGCGGTCGAAGCAGCTAATAAAAACATCAAGAAGATCATTGAGAAGATGACAATGACTTATCGAGACTGGCATGACAAGTTGCCATTTGCTCTCCATGCATACCGAACTTGTGTCAGAACATCGACTGGGGCAACTCCATACTCTTTAGTCTACGGGATGGAAGCGGTAGTACCAATTGAAGTGGAAATTCCCTCATTGAGAGTTCTTAGAGAAATGAAGTTAGAAGAAGATGAGTGGGCACGAGAAAGGTACGATCAGTTGAATTTAATTGATGAAAAGAGGCTCACTGCGATTTGCCATGGTCAATTGTATCAGAAGAGAATGGAGAGGGCATACAACAAGAAAGTTCGCCCAAGAGAGTTTAAAGAAGGGGATTTGGTACTAAAGAGAATTCTCCTTGATCAACGCGACCCGAGGGGCAAATGGACGCCAAATTGCAATGGTCCTTCTGTGGTAAAAAAGGCCTTCTCTGGAGGGGCACTTGATCGTGTCGTCTATGACCATAAAAATAATCCCCACAATAACTAACTAGAATAGCTAGGGCAAGTAGGGGTCGAATCCCGTAGAGAAGGTTTATGTGATGAACAATAAAAAGATAGAAAGATCTTTTCCAAAAATCAATTAGAAAACAGGGGATTGTAAAGAACAATTATAAAGCAAACAATTAAACTAAAAATCAAAGCAAAGCAAATCTAAATCTAAATCTAAATCTAAAACAGAATTAATAAGACAAATTAATAAAGCAAACAATAATTAAAAAGCATACTTCTTCACCAGTGGTATCCTTCAATCAAATTAACTATGGATCCTTGATTTAAAAGGTGAATTTCGCATCTTATTCTCGACTGACAACTGATATAGGTTTCCCAACATGTATTTTAGATAAGAGGCCGATTAAAGTTGCAGTTATCCCTATTATTCCTTCAGTGATCGATTACATTCTTAGGGCTTAAAGACCACTTGAGAACAAAGCATTAAGAACAGTTAATTTTACACACATGCCTGCAAGTAGAACCATACGAAGAGAAATTTCTCGCCCTCCGGTAGACAAATACCCATTAAGCAGTGATTAAACAAACCTAATTTGCTACATACAATCAAACTTGAGTGATTAATTCTAAGCATGATCTAGCCATAGATCTTCCTCTTACATCGTTAGTGGCCACATAAGTCAGATAAGATTCAGAATCATAAAATTATAACATGGTTTTGACTACTATCATCAAGAACTTAACACAAAATTATAAGTATAGAAATCTCACCATAATCAATTGATTGAATTCACCAAAGGATCAGAAGTATTAAGGATTTAGCTACTCATGGATTTAGGAAAATCCATGAGAGGCATAAGAATACTTACAGGACTGGGGAGGAACGATTTCTCCCCCTTGAAACCCTAGGGACGTCGCACCCCTCTATGGCTAGACAGGGTGTCGACTTCTCCCTCTTCTAAAACTAGAGAAAAACATAAAAACTAAAGAAAGGTAGAAAAAGAGAATTATCTAAATCTATGATGTGTATCTAATGTGTATGTATGTGATTTGTGATACAAGAGGTGGCTATTTATAGTGGAGAAATATGGGTAGGACGGTTTAGCCTTTTCTTGGTCTCCAAGTAGGATTAGGTGTCATCCTAGAGTAGAATCCAAGTTAGATGAGGACTCTAGAATTTTCTGGAATTTTCTGGAATTGTGCAGCAACTTCGACTTCAATTTCGGGCTTGAATATGGCAGATCTGGGCTTTGCACTTCGAAAGAAAGTTGTAGAGCTCGGAGTTAGCTTTCCAACGGCTACTCATGGGCTTAAAACGGACATCTGAGCAGAAAGTTATGGCCTTTTTACGAAGACTGCACTGAAACCGGGCTTATATCGCAAATCTGCGGGATTATTGCGGGATTTGGATATTCTTTTGGATATTAGGCCTACAAATTGGGATTTTAACTCCAATTATAGGTTTATATGGGCTGAGTATAATCCCATATAAATAATCCAAAAATCCTCAATTTCAGGGCTTCTTCTGGACTTGGCTGCAATTCTTTGCAATAAAGCTCCAAATCTTCAATTTTGCTTCTTGAATTAATTCTTCAATTATCTTCAAATCTTCAAAATATCTTCAATCACGAACTTCGCATCTTCAAATCTTCATTCCAAATGACTAAATCCATAGTTGAGTAAAAAGTCTCCAAAATAACTCCAAAAAGAGTGAAAAACAATAAGTTTTCACTTTTCTTGTCTTCAGGACCTAAAGGCACAAATACTAGCAAAATAGGTTAAAACCACATATAAAAATAGCAAAAAGTATATAAAAATAGCTATAAAAATATGCATAATTTGAACTCGATCATAATTTCCCCCACACTAAATCTTTGCTAGTCCCTAACAAACTAGTGTAGACAAACAAAAATTAAGACTTAAGATTATGAGTCTTGTTTAAATCTTTTGAAAAACTTTGAATCACATACATATATCAAGGATCAATTCAATTTATGAAATCAGAATATCATAGAATATTAAGAGTATGCAATTCATTAGATCAAGATATAGCAATCATCCTCATTCTTAAGTAACCATAATCAAAGTAGCTCTAATCACTTATCATTTATTACACCTATAACTACTTCTTTCTATAAGCTTATGTCTTCACCTTTATATCCACTACTCAAACAATTGCATATCATGAATACAAATCAAGAATTTCGCATGGGTTATAATGATTTTCAAAGGGTAATTTTTTTTCAGAAAAAGTGAGGTTACTAACCTC
>AWWV01008670.1:0-10628 GCA_001974805.1 Corchorus capsularis
GTATTTTTTTAATTTAAGGCAAAAGATATCTCTTCTCCTCTTGCATGAAAACACTCTTGTTTTTATGAAAAAGATTTTTTTTTAAATACCCTTCTAATATAGATAGTCCCCCACACTTATTTTTGACATATTCATAAAATACTCTCATAAGTGTAGTTTCAATAAAAATTAAACATGAGTTCTAAAAATAGGCAATCATAAATAATTCATGGTAAGCAATTATCACAGACTTCAATTATACCTAATCTAAGAAATAAGATATCATACTATAAATCAATTATTAAATCAATCATTCTTAAGAGTTCCAAGATATCATCAATCAACAATAAAATCAATCGATCAATATGTGCATATAAAATCAAAATTTTGTCAAAATTTTCGAAAAAATTATACCAATTTAACATGCAATTAGACTCACTCCCCCACACTTAAAAGATACATTGTCCTCAATGTATTAACAAGCGTGGAAAATTAAAGCAAAAATATGTATGCATCTTTTAAATCCTAATTAACCTATATAGCCTATATCTATATGTATCGCATATCAAAGAAAAAAAATTAATCAAAGCATTGTAAGAAAAAGATAGGGTTAAAGAAATCTTCTTATTCTCCAAGCATAAGCTCCAATTAGATTTCTTCATATCGATGAAAAACTTCTTTTTCTCCTTTGGTATGGAAAATCCTAAAAAAGAAAAGAAAAATAAAACAAAGAAAATTATGGGTTAGTAAAAATAATATTGGGTTGCCTCCCAATAAGCACCTTTCTTTAAGATCTTTGGCTAGACTGTCTTAAAGAAGGTTATTCTTCAAGGGTGAAGGAATTTTGGGTATAATCCTTCAATAGGTCTTCGATAACTCTACTCTCTTCAATGATTTTGATAGTTTCAAGTTGAATTTTATCAAGACTTGAAAAGATCAAAGCATTAGGCGATGGCATGGTAATGGCTTGGGATGGCGCGGCATAGGCTCGTGGTGGCTCGGTGAGGCGCGCGGATGGCATGGCATTGGCAAGGCATGGCTTGGTGTCGACATGGTTGGAAGCTTGCATGGCTGGTTGCGGAGTGTTGGTGGCGCGGCTAGGTGTGGACAAGGCCGGACATGGCATGAGCGGCTGTGCGGCATTAACCGGGCATGGCCGGGCATGCGGCATTGGTGGCGCGGCAGTGGCCTTGCTGAGCCGGGCAGGCGGCACGACAGTGGCTGGTGGCGTCCGGACATGTGGCTCAGGTGTGGCCGGGCTAGGCGCAGCAAGACTTGATGTCGCACAAGCTTAGGATGCCTTGGCCGGTGTTAGCCGGTCGTGTTAGGTCGATGGCCGGGCTGCAGCCGGGCTGCAGCCGGGCATACTGTCTTGTGTGGCATGGGCTTAACCGGGCTGAGTCCTTGAGCAACTTCCTTCGATGTATTGGTTATCATCTGGGCAAAATTCTCCAATATCTCGTATATGTCAGCAGTGTTGTGATCGAACAGGGGAATATAGATAAGAGTGTCGACAGACAATCGATCAGAAGCTCTTAATCCTTGGTAGAAGATTTGAACCAATCTTCTTTGATCATAACCATGATGAGGATGAGCAGCACATAGCTTCTTAAACCTTTGCCAAAATTGGGGAAAATTCTCCAATTTACGTTGAAGAATGCTTGCAACTTTAGCTCGATGTTCAAGGTCTATATCTTGCTTCTTAGTTGAATTGCTTGGTTGATCGATCTTCAGGGGTGGTTGAACTTCCTTGTTGTTGACTTCTGGCTCCTTCTTGGTTTCTTTTGCTCGATCTTTCTTCTCATGGAAGGTTGAAGAATTCGTCCTCCAAGATAATTTTTCAAGGGCATTGAATGCTTTCTCCGGGGTTCTTTTATGCAGTGGTTTAGTACTGAAAGAATCAACAAGAACTCGATCTTTAAGTCTCAATCCTCCATAGAAGAATTGGATTAAAATTTCTTCCTTGAATCCATGATCAAGGCAATCGGCACACAGCTGCTTGAATTCCTCCAATATTGGTGGAAAGTCTCGTTGTAGCGTTGTCGAATGTCCATTATCCTTTGTCTTCCTTTGGAAATCCGATCAGGCTTTGTTGATGAAGAATCTTCATTGGCTCCTTTCTTAACAAATTTAGAACTTATAACGTAAACAAAATTGTTAGATTTTAACGGCACTTGAGATGAAATTCTAGGGTGGAAGGCTTCACCATCGAATTCCATGGTCAATGAACCATCAAATACATCAATCTTGGTATGAGAAGTCTTTAGGAAAGGTCTTCCTAATAAAAGAGGACATTGATCTTTCGAATATTCCATATCCATGATGAATATGTCGATTGGAAAAATCAGATGTTCAACTTTAATTAAGATATTCTCTAAAACACCTTTGGGATAAACCAAAGATCCGTCAGCTAATTGCAGAACAACATCAGTATTCTTCAATGGACCAAGATTTAAAGATTTATAGAAAGAATAAGGCATCACGCTTAAAGAAGCACCAAGATCAAGCATCGCATTCTCTATAATACTTCTTCCAATAGAACAAGTAATAGAAAACGTACCTGGATCTTTGCGCTTAGGAGGTAAACTCTTTTGAAGCACAGCAGAGACATTAGCTCCAGCGCTTACCTTACCTTGTAATCTCTTCTTGTTGGTACAAAGTTGCTTGAGGAACTTTGCATAATTCGGTATTTGTTGAATGGCATCCAGAAGTGGGATGTTGACCTCAACTTTTCGAAATATCTTCAAAATATCTTTTCCTTTGGGTTGAATTACGGCATCATATTTGTTTGAATCTTCAATCGGCGCCGCTTCTTTGTTGTTGGGTTCATCTTCAATCTTGATTTCGGCAGGCTCTTGTAAATCTTCTTTGATGTAGCTCGGCTCTCCTTCTTCTTGTTGATGTGCGGCAAGGTTTGGATAAGGGTCTTTTAACTCTTTTCCACTCCTTAGAGCAATTGCACTGACATTCTCTCTAAGAGGTACCTTTGGTTGTGATGGAATCCTTTGTTGACCTTGTGTCTTGAGATCACTCAAATCACTAGCTAATTGACTAATTTGTTTTCTCATAATCTCCATAGCTTCCTTGATTTGTTGTAACTCAATGGCTTGTGAAGTTTGAAAATTAGGTCTTTGAAAATTCGGCCTTCCTTGAAAATTACCTTGGTTCCCATATTGTTGACTCGGTTGTTCAGGTCTCCAATAAGGTTCAGGCTTCCTTTGATAAGCTCCTTGTAATCCCACGTCATTGATTCCTTACTTGTTGTCTTCCAAAGTCGCACAAACCCTTGGCACACTTGAAAAATTCGCATGGAACAAATCAGTGAGCAAAGCGATTTGCTGATTCGTTTCTTGAAGTTGTTGCTCCAATGAGGTGGAATAGGTAGAAACTTCATTAATTCTCCTTATAGGGCCTTCTCTTGCGTAGTCTTCTCGAGATCCAAATTGTTGAGTGTTTGCAGCCATGTTTTCCACTAAATACCAAGCTTCGGCAGGATTTTTGTCGATTAAGGCTCCTCCACTTGCAGAATCGATAGAGGATCTGTCAAACGGTAGTAATCCTTCGTAGAAGTACTGGATCAGCAACTGTTCGTTGATTTGGTGATTGGGGCAGCTTGCACAAAGTGTTTTGAAACGTTCCCAATATTAATGCATTGTTTCTCCATGGCGTTGCTTAATTCCACAAATCTCCTTCCTTATACTTGATGCTTTATGTGCAGGAAAGTACTTTTCCAAGAACAGCTTCTTAAGACTCGTCCAAGATGTGATTGAACCAGTGGGTAAAAGGTACAACCAATCTTTTGCTCGGTCCATAAGAGTGAATGGAAAGGTTCTTAACATGAATTGATCTTCAGGAATACCTTGAATACTTGTAGATGCGCAGGCAATCTGGAAATCAGTAAGATGTCGGTGAGGATCTTCTCCAGGCAAACCGTGAAATTTGGGTAAAATCTGAATAAATCCAGATTTTATCTCAAAGTTTTCAGTTGTATTTGGATATTGAATGGCTAAGCGTTTGGTGTTGACGTTTGGTGCAGCTAACTCTCTCAGAGTTTTGGGTTGTTCTTCTTCAGCCATATCTTCTGACGATGTTGAAACAACAGATCTAGGAGAATTTGGTTGAGAACTTGAATCGGATGTCTCCTCTTCTTATAATCGGCTTTTTGTCTTCTTCTTCTTCTGAAATAGTGTTCTTTCAGGCTCAGGACTGGATTCTAAACCTTCAGTACTACTACTTCTTGTCTTTGGCATTCAGTTTCCTAGAAAAATCAAACAAAACTAAAAAGAAAAATTAGCAGTAACAGTTCTTAAACAAAATAAAAAACAGAAACAAAAAATAAAAATATCTTTTTTTATTTTAAAAAGGAAAAACGGAAAAAGAAAAATTAAAAAAAAATTTAAAGAAAAATCGGAAACCCTAAAATTAAAAACGGCAAAATATATATATATTTTTAGAAAAATCGGAAAAACGGAAAAAAAAAAACTTTTTTTTTATCGACGCAAAAACAAATTTTTTTTTTCGACGCAAACTTTTTTTTTTATTTTTAAAGAAAAAACGGAAAATCAAAAACTAATTCTTGGATCTAATCTCTCTTCACTTTCCCTCAATTCAATTCCCTTCCCCGGCAACGGCGCCAAAATTTATGATCGTGTCGTCTATGACCATAAAAATAATCCCCACAATAACTAACTAGAATAGCTAGGGCAAGTATGGGTCGAATCCCACAGAGAAGCTTTATGTGATGAACAATAAAAAGATAGAAAGATCTTTTCCAAAAATCAATTAGAAAACAGGGGATTGTAAAGAACAATTATAAAGCAAACAATTAAACTAAAAATCAAAGCAAAGCAAATCTAAATCTAAATCTAAATCTAAAACAGAATTAATAAGACAAATTAATAAAGCAAACAATAATTAAAAAGCATACTTCT
Organism: Corchorus capsularis; assembly: GCA_001974805.1. Taxonomy (NCBI): domain Eukaryota; kingdom Viridiplantae; phylum Streptophyta; class Magnoliopsida; order Malvales; family Malvaceae; genus Corchorus; species Corchorus capsularis. The sequence continues at coordinate 4,911 of AWWV01008670.1, forward strand.
TCACCAGTGGTATCCTTCAATCAAATTAACTATGGATCCTTGATTTAAAAGGTGAATTTCGCATCTTATTCTTGACTGACAACTGATATAGGTTTCCCAACATGTATTTTAGATAAGAGGCCGATTAAAGCTGTAGTTATCCCTATTATTCCTTCAGTGATCGATTACTTTCTTAGGGCTTAAAGACCACTTGAGAACAAAGCATTAAGAACAGTTAATTTTACACACATGCCTACAAGTAGAACCATACGAAGAGAAATTTCTCGCCCTCCGGTAGACAAATACCCATTAAGCAGCGATTAAACAAACCTAATTTGTTACATACAATCAAACTTGAGTGATTAATTCTAAGCATGATCTAGCCATAGATCTTCCTCTTACATCGTTAGTGGCCACATAAGTCAGATAAGATTCAGAATCATAAAATTATAACAGGGTTTTGACTACTATCATCAAGAACTTAACACAAAATTATAAGTATAGAAATCTCACCATAATCAATTGATTGAATTCACCAAAGGATCAGAAGTATTAAGGATTTAGCTACTCATGGATTTAGGAAAATCCATGAGAGGCATAAGAATACTTACAGGACTGGGGAGGAATGATTTCTCCCTCTTGAAACCCTAGGGACATCGCACCCCTCTATGGCTAGAGAGGGTGTCGACTTCTCCCTCTTCTAAAATTAGAGAAAAACCTAAAAACTAAAGAAAGGTAGAAAAAGAGAATTATCTAAATCTATGATGTGTATCTAATGTGTATGTATGTGATTTGTGATACAGGAGGTGGCTATTTATAGTGGAGAAATAGGGGTAGGACGGTTTAGCCTTTTCTTGGTCTCCAAGTAGGATTAGGTGTCATCCTAGAGTAGAATCCAAGTTAGATGAGGACTCTAGAATTTTCTGGAATTTTCTGGAACTATGCAGCAACTTCGACTTGAATTTCGGGGTTGAAGATGGCAGATCTGGGCTTTGCACTTCAAAATAAAGTTGTAGAGCTCGGAGTTAGCTTTCCAACAGCTACTCATGGGTTTAAAACGGACATCTGAGCAGCAAGTTATGGCCTTTTTACGAAGACTGCGCTGAAACCGGGCTTATATCGCAAATCTGCGGGATTATTGCGGGATTTGGATATTCTTTTGGATATTAGGCCTACAAATTGGGATTTTAACTCCAATTATAGGTTTATATGGGCTAAGTATAATCCTATATAAATAATGCAAAAATTCTCAACTTCAGGGCTTCTTCTGGACTTGGCTTCAATTCTTTGCAATAAAGCTCCAAATCTTCAATTTTGCTTCTTGAATTAATTCTTCAATTATCTTCAAATCTTCAAAATATCTTCAATCACGAACTTCGCATCTTCAGATCTTCATTCCAAATGACTAAATCCATAGTTGAGTAAAAAGTCTCCAAAATAGCTCCAAAAAGAGTGAAAAACAATAAGTTTTCACTTTTCTTGTCTTCAGGACCTAAAAACACAAATACTAGCTAAATAGGGTAAAAACACATATAAAAATAGCAAAAAGTATATAAAATAGCTATAAAAATATGCATAATTTGAGCTCGATCAACTAATCTTACAAGAAATGGATGGAGAGGTGTTCCCCGCTCCCATCAATTCAGATGCGGTAAAGAAGTACTACGCATGAAGTCCCAAAGTCTAAAAAAAAAGAAAAAAAAACTTGACCTAAAAAAGTAAGAGGTTGGAAAAAGAGAAAAAATATAAGGAGGGGTCCAAGTTGAAAACCTGCAAAGGGCAGCTTGGATTCGTTGGGGGTCATTTGAGTTAAAAAACCCGAAAAGGGTGGCTCAGGTGAAGGATGGAAAAGGAGGAACTTGAGTTGAAAACCCGCAAAGGGCGGCTCAGGTGGAAGATGGAAGGACATACTGGTAGTGGATGAGTATCATATTATCTTTTAAGGTCGAAAGGGTGAGGCCATAATCCAGACTGAGTCAACGCCATCAGTACAGCAAGTCAGTCCAGAACCCTTGGCATCATCAATCTTTCGTCGTTGGAGTATTCATCATTACGAGGCGTTATCTTTCTAAAATTTTCTTGCTTCCAGATTCCCTCCTGATAGCTAAGATGTTCCTTTGTTATCTACCTTTGTTATCTATCCATATTTTCTTATATATATTTTGGTATTTAATAAGAGTATTGAGGTTCCTTTCACTTCTGGACTTCTGTTGTTTGCATTGCATTTCATTACAAGTAATAAACAATAAGACAAAATTGTATATTTAAATAAGCATAAGACCAGTTGGTACTTGACAAACGACCAAGAATGGCAAATAAAAGACAAAGGCAGTGATGGGGCAATTATCAAAGAGGGGCAAAGTTGTCAAAAGAAGATTGATACATACTTAACAAGGGTCAGTAGGACGACGAATTTAGGAGGAAGAAAAGGTCTGACCCGGGCAAATAAGTTGGAAGAACAAATGCCCAAAACAAGTTTGAGATATTCACTAGATAACAATGATCAAAAGGATTGGAAGAAAATTCGAATGGATAAGTCAGGAGACAAGGGAACAGGGTCAATGACTATCTTAGGATCACAAATAAAACATTTTTCATAGTGAAAACAAAAGTGTGAGTGCATTAACATCATTTGACATCATCTGGCACACATGCATCATATCATTTTACTCGATATCTTTGAAGCTTTAAGCAGGGATACTCAGAAGATTCTCGGACATCAACCATTGAACATGGACTGGTCTCATTTCAAGTATCAATACAGGCCACGGACTGGTCTTCTTCAGTTTCAGACCTCAGGCAGGTCTTTCTTAATTTCAAAAGCGACCCCAGACTGGTCTCTTTCTCAGGTTTTCAACTCTCAACCTCAGACAGGTCCTTCTCAATTTCAATATCGACCACATACTGGTCTTCTTCAATTCCAGACCTCAGACAGGTCTTTCTCGATTTCAATTCGGCCACGGACTGGTCTTCTTCAGTTCCGGACCTCAGACAGGTCTTTCTTAGTTTTCAGTGTCGACCGCAGATTGGTCTATTTTTGTTTTAGCATCAGTAATTGACCACGGATTGGTCTCTTTCTTAGGAGTAAACGGGTGTCTACGTCATTACGCACTTCCTAACTTTCAGAAATTGTACAAACTACTCTTTTACACACTTCCCGTTAGTTAGAAAGCTCGTAAAGAGGGGCAGCTGTAGACACCCTAATTTCGCCCGTATCCTTCAAATAAAACTTAATTGCTTCTTAACTTGCATGGTCACCGAAGAGCATTTTGATCATTCGTGCATTCAGGGGCATTTTGGTCATTTTTTAGTTCACTATTAGTATAGGATAGCTAACTCATTTTTGGACATCATGGTGAAATAGTAAACATATTCCTAGATTAATCCTAACTTGGTTACATTAGAAAAACCCGAAAATATTTTACTAGTAATTTAGCATTAGTGCATTAGTCATGTATATATATATATATATATATATATTTTGATGTGATGTTAGTTTTGTGATGTTAATTTGGAGATCCAATTTAGTTCATATTAATTTAATTGGCACACCACAAACACCACAAAGGTAAAATCCGCTTCTTTTTATTTTATTCATTTTGTTGTACATAATTGTGAAAAAAAGAAATTGGAAATATCACCCAAAAAAAAAGTTGCTTGCGCCAAAGGCCATGTCCTATTGGGTCCTAACTTTGGGTCTCCCTTCATTTCTTTGTCGGGTTCCCTTCCAACCTTTTCCATTTGGTATTGGTTATAGCTTTTGAGTCGTTGGGCCTTTCTTACTTTCTCGGGCTTCCTTTTATATCATACACAAAAATACCTTGATTCTATTTTGCATAAGTTTACAGAATAAAAAAAAGGGGAGTTTTATTGTATGTCTTGGTTTCTTCCATATTACATAATACAAAAAAAAAAAAGATAAAGCAATGAAATTAAAGATCTCTAAAATTCTTTGGCACGTTGCTTAGATTCTCATCTGACTCATACCCTCGTGGAAGCCTTGTTAATTGGACTTAGGTAATGCAAGAGCCCCGATCATATGTGCACCAGAATCTCTTCCTTATAAGTAGCCAGCCAGCCATATTAGCACCTCATAGAAAATCCAGAAGAAGTTACAGCAGCCATTTCCCCACATGAAAATAAAAGAACAAAAACAGAGTTAGCAAGGCACTCAATCACAAGCACACACACACATGTTAGTTTTCTTTAGCCTGCAATTCTCTTCTATCAAGCGGTTTTTTTTTAAGTCAGAGTCAGCAAACACATGCGCTCTCATACTCAGTTCTCAAATCACACTTCTAGTTGCATAGACAGTCCCCAAGCATGGTAAGAGAGCGGTTCTAAATAATATATAAAGCAAGGAACGTATCCATAAGCACAAGCATGCATCTATACATTTCTTCATGCCTCAAGTGCATTCATCGTTTCATCACCCGCACCTTCACAGTTTCATATCAGTGCCCACTTCATAGGTCATTTACATCATTTGCACATGGCACTTGCATTTACAGTTAGTAGTATACATTCATAGGCATTGAAAATCCAAAAAACAGAGCATGTATACATGTATTTAGGTCCATTTGCATTCCAATATACCAGCATCATACACAAAGGAAGGGACAAAGAAAAAGAGGAAAGAGAGAATTACCATGGATCAGCCAACTCCACACGCTCTGTACCTGCAAGAGTGAAAGACGACAAAAATAAATTGCAAAGTGGGAGCAGACATAACAAACAAAAGTAGGCCAATTGCAAGTCTGCAAACAGACCCTGTTACACACCCTTACCCCCTGTCACACCAACAAGCATGTCGAACTCAAACAAAAATGCCAAAAAAAAAAAACAAACCAAGGGTAAGCAATTCACTACAAATGGGAATAAGGAGAAGAAACAAAAGGGATTGGAAGAGGACCCGAAAGGAGAGGAAGAGGTTTTTGGTCATTTTGGAGGTTGATTATTGGGGATATATAGACATCAACAGTGACTCAAGGAAAGGAGGAGAAAAAAAAGCTCAAGGGTTTTTTGAAAGAAAAAAAAAGGGTTCGTTAGGGTTCATCAGTTTTTAGGTTCTAGTCCTTTAGGGTTCATAGTTCATCAGGGAGTTTGCAACAAAAATACAGAAAAATACCGAAAAAAAACAGAAAAAAAGAACAAAAAGTTGAGGGATAGAATAGGCTTACCTTTCTTTCTTGGATTAGTTTTTGGATTCCCTTCTCCTCCTATTCGGCTGTAACCTTCATTTTCTCCTTCCAAAGTTCAATATTCTCGGGTAGGCTTGCATTGGGTGTTGAGAGTCTCGGATCATGGAATTAATTCGGTGAAGTGGTAGGCATAGGCTAGAGGAACAACATAGTTCGAAATTGGGGTCATCCGACGGTTAGACTCGCCGGATCTGAGTGAGGTTTTGGTTTCGGGTGAGCTTGGTTTTGGGATTTTGGAGGCTTGATTTTGAGAAATCACCACCGGAACCGGGTTCAGTGCGTCGAGGCGAGACGATCTGCACTTTTGGAGTTTCATCCGACGAGGACAAGCAGTCCGACGCGGCGGCGCGATTTCCGGAAGGTGGAGGCATTGGCGGCGCTGAAGAATTAGGGTTTGAGGTATTCCTATTATTCCAAGACTGAACCCTTTTATAGTTGGACTTATTTGTTATTTCCTTTGCCACTTTCGGAATTAAATCAATTTTTATTATGCTTTTGTGTTATGTTAATACTTTTTGGGTCTGTAGGTTATTCATTT
>AWWV01008671.1:0-24005 GCA_001974805.1 Corchorus capsularis
AAAATAAAAAGCGAGAAATTAAAAAATTAAACAAAGAAAATAGAAGAGTTTGTTCCAAGTAAATGAAAATAAAAAAAATCAAAGACAAAAGGCTGATTCTTTTAATTTTTCGGTTTTTACCTGCTATTTCCCAAAATGCCTTCCCGGATGGAAGGCACTCTTTTTCAGCCGCTATCTCCGAAAATGCCCTTCCCAAACGGAATGCATTTATTTTTACCTACTATTTCCCAAAATACCCTTCCCAGACGGAAGGCACTTATTTTACTTGCTATTTTCCAAAAATGCCCTTCCCGGACGGAAGACGCTTATTTTTGCTTACTTTTTCCCAAAGTGCCCTTCCCGGACGGAAGGCACTAATTTTTACTTGCTTTTTCCTAAAACGCCCTTCCCGGATGGAAGGCGTTAGTCTTACTCGCTTTTTCTTAAAATGCCCTTTTCGGACGAAAGGCAAGTTCACTTTTGTTTCCCTCGAGTGCACAAGTTCGAATTTCGTTTTAATGTTTGTTTTCAAAGAGTAATAAAAGGTTTAATTATCCTTGAACACAAAAAAGAGCAAAAAATATAGGATTAAAGGTTAAAAGCAATATTTTATTTCAGACCCATATTAGATCTTGATTAGATTAGAGGTACCGTCACTTGATGGGCGTTTGGGGGTGCTAATCCTTTCCCAAACGTAATTGACTTCCAGACTTATAGGTTTAGTGGGTCCCTCGCCAAGCCTTGGACCACATTAAGCTAGCTAGGTCAATCAGGTGACTAATCACACCTATAAGATGATTAGTGGCGACTCCCTTTCAAGTCGTTAACAGCAGGGTTCGGACACCGGATCCGCACGTTGCGACACATCTTCCTCATAAAACCATTCATTCTACAATTCTCAAAAGTGAGTGATTGACTTTCCATTTTATTAATTTTCAAAGGCAACACTCTTCATCTAACACTCATGAATTTCAAGGAATAGCAGAACCAAATCTAAAGCAATATTAACACCACTGACATATGATTCAAGAGTAACATGAAATTAGAACAATTACGAAATTTAAGAATTCAATGGATATAGCGCACATTAACAAAGCAGAGAACTTGACTTTGAATCTCAGAAAACATAAGCAACCATTTTGGTGACACCTGAAACAATAGGGAAAAAATTAAAAAGGATATATGAGCATATACGGTACCTGTTAGTTAATATTGTTAAGTTAGTTAATAAGTTTGTTAAGAATCAACAAGGTTGACTTTATCCATATTATAACTTGTATATATTTTGTTGATTTTATAATGAAAACTATGCTTTCTCTTTCTTTCATTTCATTTGTTTGTCATGATATCAGAAAAAATCTCTCATTTTTGTTAAATTTCCCCATTTTCTTGCTATTTTCCTAGCACTTTCTTGCTAGCCTGACAGACCTCTTGATAATTTTTTGATCGATTCTCGATTGCTATCAGTCTCTTTTCTTTGAATTTGGTCTTCAATGGCTACTAATGCATAGATTTCTGGTTCCTGCTTCTCAATGTTATCTTCACTCTACTAAAACTCCAAATCTTGTTCTCGTTTCCTCTGTTCTTAATGGGAACAATTATCATCAGTGGAATCGAGGCATGTCAATGACTTTCCTTTCTAAGAATAAGTTGCAATTCTTTGATGGAACCATTCCAGTTCCTTCATCGACTAAATCTACTTTCAGTTGCAAACTTCAATACATTTTTCTACCGCAATTTCAAAAAGTACTTTTCAAAATCACTTCTCCCAAACCAAGTTTTTTTAAACCCAACCTTAATACCAAACTAGGTTTAAGCTATTGAACCCTGTAGTTTTTTATGATAACAAAATAAGCCTGATCATGTAAGCTAACATATCTACTTAGTCTGCAGTAAAGCCTTCAATAGAGAAAGGTTGTAGCATTGTAGATCCTTAAAAAGAATACTGCATTAGAGACACTAATGTAGAAAAATGCCATGAAGCCTTCGATGCTTAAAGAATTCAAAGACTTTAAAAAAGACTATTTAGAGCCAAAGGCAACCAATTCGGAAAGTAGAAGTCAGAATTGAGACAATGCAATCAAGAGCAGCATATGTGAAGAATCATCAAGTTAAGAATAAATTTCGAAGTTGGAAGAAAACTCGAAGACATTAATGGGATCAATGATCTGGAGATAAAGGCAACTAGCAGTTACAGGACAAAAAGTACGGACACGCTGAAACGATCAACGTGGTACGGACGCGCTAGAGCGGTTAACAGCTGGCGCGACTAAAAGACAAGAAAAACGGGAAAATGACTTGAATGTCAAATCAAACGGCTAGTTTACTAGAGAGAAGTATAAATACTCAAATCTAACCGTTTGACTTTAAGTTTTGGAGCAAAATTGAAGATCAGATCACTTTCTCTCTCCAGAATTTCAAAATCCCTAACATCCAAGTCTTGCTCTCGATTTAGTTTATTCTTATTAGCTTGGATATTCGTATTAGCTCCTGAAGTTTACATCTTTAGATTATTTTTGGCCTGATTGTGTGTAATTCGATCTGTTGAGATCATTTTTACACTTTGATACTTGATTATTTGTGTTTTTACAAGTGTGCGTTTGCATTTGGGATTGTATTGAGTGTGGGTTTGCACTCGGTGTCAAAGCTTTGGAATTGTAATAGGTTTTGTGAAGACCTGGTTAAGTTCACTGTTTAGTGGATTTGAAAATCCTTGGTGGGGTATCCAAGCTAGAGGACGTAGGTGTGAAAGGTCGAACCTCTATAAATCGACGTGTCTCCAATCTTCCATCTCTCGCTTCATCCTTCCAGTTTCATCTTTTCTCAATCTCTTTATTTTTCCACTTTTCAGTTGTTAACGTCTTTATTATTATCCTTTTACTTTCTCTTGTCTTCACTTAATGTTTATATCCCGGCTTTGCATTAGTGACTTTAATACACTCTGAAATAGTGTCTTTAATGCTTTTCAGTGAACTTAAAAATTTGATAAAGTGTTATTCACCCCCCTCTATCACATCTAAGTGGACCAACAATTGGTATCAGAGCCTGCCTCTTGAGTAGATCGGACTGACAGCCGCAAGAGTGATCCAAAGATGGCAACTTCGTCAAGTCTCAACATAGCTGCTAAAGGACATTTAATCAACCGTCCTCCTCTCTTTGATGGCACTAACTATCAGTTCTGGAAAACCAGAATAATGGTTTATATGCGTGCAAACAACTACGAGATGTGGGAAGCAATTGAAAATGGACCATATATTCCTTCAAAGAAAAGAGAAGAATGGTCATCAGATGATATAAGAAAAGTTGAATTAAATTACAAGGCAATTCATACACTTCACTGTGCCTTAAATGAATTTGATTTCAATTGAATCGCAAAGTGCACTACGGCAAGAGAAATCTGGGAAGAGCTTTGAGCTGCTCATGAAAGTACCACACAAGACAAGAAGGATAAATTCAAGGGTGAAGCGAAAAAATAGACCTCTGTGATCTGTTATGGGTGCAGAAAACCAGGACATATAAAGCCGGAATGCCCATTGAACAACAATGAAAATCAGAAGAAGGACAAGAAGATAAAGAAGAAAGCAATGATGCCAGCTGACAGTGACACTGAAGAAGATATCAAAGCTAATCTCTGTCTCATGGCCAAAGAAAATGAAACTGATGTAGCTTCTGATTCTATTGTTTCTTTTGAAGAGTTGCAATTTGAATTCGATAGTTTATATTATGATTTTGAGAAATTGGCTGCTAGATATAAAACTCTTAAGAAAATGAATTCTGGTTTGATGAATGATTTGGACTGCTTAAAGAAAGAACTAACAAGCATGCAGGAATCCAAGAGCACTGTTGAGGAAGCATTAAAGCATGCAACAGAGGAAAAAAAAAACTTGAGCATGAGTTGAATGAGCTCAAGAAAGCTGGCATTAATGTCACTAAAACCTCTGGAAGTAATCGCTTTGACAGTAACAGGAACCAAAAGAACTTTAGGCCGAGAGCCATGGTGTGCTACATCTGTGGTAGGAGAAGACATCAATCTCCTGACTGTTATCAGAAAGATTGGAATCAACCTAAGATCAAAAAGATTTGGGTGCCTAAAGGAACTTATGTTGTTACTAACCACCAAGGACCCATAGCAATATGGGTACCTAAATCTGCAAACTAAAGAACTGTGTTTGCAGGTTAAGCAGGAGCAGAACGAAGAATGTTTGAAGGCTCAACTGCAAAAGAGGAAGTCGTGGTACCTTGATAGCGGCTGCTATAAACATATGACCGATGATAAGGAACAGTTCATTAGTTTCACTAAGAAGGAAGGAAAAGATGTCACCTTTGGAGATAACTCCAAGGGGGAAGTGCAAGGAGTTGGTACTATTGAAGCTAGCACAACAACAATCAAGAACGTACTATTGGTGAAAGGTCTCAAGTATAATCTGCTCATCACCAGCCAACATTGTGAAAAGAGATGGAGACTCATCTTCGACTCTAAAATCTGCCAAGTTAACGACATCAACACAAACAAGGTTATCTTCATCGGAAAGAGACACGGAAATGTATATATTTTCTATCTGGATGACTTGCAATTGAGCAAGGATGTGTGTCTTATGGTGAATGATGCCACTGATAGCTGGTTGTGGCACAAGAGACTTGGTCATGCAAGCTTGAGCACCATTGCTAAACTCATTAGTAAGGATCTTGTCTCGGGTTTACCCAAACTTAATTTCAATACTAACAAAATCTGTGAAGCATGTCAGTTTGGCAAATAGATCAGGAGCTCCTTCAAGTCCAAAAATGTAGTCTCAAAAACAAGAGCATTGGAGTTGCTACATCTAGACTTGTTTGGACCCATTGATGTCACTAGCATGGGAGATAAATCTTATGGTTTTGTCATAGTTGATGACTTTTCTAGATTTACCTAGGTTTATTTCCTTAGTCATAAAGATGAAGTTATTGATGTTTTTGCTAATCACTGCAAGAGAGTCCAAAATGAAAAAGCCTTCACTATTATAAGTGTTAGAAGTGACCATGGTGGTGAGTTTGATAGTCATGTCTTTGAGGATTTTTGTAATGAAAATGGTTTTCAACATAACTTTTCTGCTCCCAGAACACCACAGCAAAATGGAGTGGTGGAAAGGAAGAACATAACTTTAAAAGAAATGGCTCGAACAATGCTTTGTGAGAACAATCTTCCAAAATATTTATGGGTTGAAGCCACTAATACTGCTGCCTATATTTTAAACCATGTTTCAATTAGACCTATTCTTTCAAAAACACCTTATGAACTTTATAAAGGTAGAAAGCCCAATATTTCTAACTTTAGAAGATTTGGTTGTAAATGTTTTATTCTTAACAATGGAAAACACCCCATTGGCAAGTTTGATGCTCGTAGAGATGAAGCAATTTTCCTTGGATATGCTTTGAACTCAAAAGCGTATAGAGTGTTTAACAAAACATCCTTAGTGGTTGAAGAGCCTATTCATATTGTTTTTGATGAGACTGATAGTGCACCGAGAAAGGTTGTGCAAGATGATGATGATGCAGGTACTGATGAGAGAAACAAGAAAGAAGCCGTGACCACTGCTGACACTAATGAGAGAGCCACTGAAGAGATTAATGATAATCCCCCAATCGAAAGTCTTCAGAGGCAAGAGCAACAGCATGAAGGTCTCCCAAAGGCATGGAAATATGGAAAAAGTCATCCTCCATATTTGATAATTGGAAATCCAAATGAAGGTGTAAGAACAAGAGGAGCACTTAGAGAAGTTTGTGAGTTTGCTGTCTTCATATCCCAAATTGAGCCAAAAGTATTTGAAGATGCTGAAAAAGAAGAAAGCTGGATGATTGTAATGCAAGAACTGATTCAGTTTGGAAGAAACAAAATGTGGGCATTAGTGCCACCACCAGCAGATCATCCTATTGTTGGCACAAAGTGGGTATTCAGGAATAAGCTTGATGAAAATGGCAGATTTGTCAGGAACAAAGCTAGATTAGTTGCAAAGGGATACAACTAAGGAGAAAGGATATATTATGACGAGACATTTGCTTATGTGGCAAGTCTCGAAGCAATTAGATTACTTCTTGCCTTTGCATGCTACATGGACTTCAAGCTCTACCAAATAGATGTAAAGAGTGCCTTCCTTAATGGTCACATTCAGGAAGAAGTATATGTGGAACAGCCACCAAGCTTTGAAGACAACAACCATCCTGAACATGTATACATACTTCACAAAGCTCTCTATGGACTCAAGCAAGCACCTCGGGCCTGGTATGAAAGATTGTCTAAATTTCTCTTGGACAAAGGGTTCACAAGGGGAAGTATAGATACTACTCTTTCATTAAAAAGAAAAAGTCTGATTTCCTAATTGTTCAAATTTATGTTGATGATATTATCTTTGGTGCCACTAATGAAAGTTTGTGTAAGTATTTTGCTAAAGAAATGCAGGGAGAATTCGAGATGAGCATGATGGGAGAATTAAACTTCTTCCTAGGACTTCAAATTAAACAATGCTCTGAAGGTATCTTCATCAGTCAGTCCAAGTATACAAAGGAAATGTTAAATAAATTTGGCATGGAAGATTGTAAACCAATGAAGACACCAATGGCCACTAGCACTAAATTGGATTCTGATGAGAAAGGTAAGGTAGTTGATCAGAAGCTCTATCGAGGTATGATTGGGTCCCTACTCTATCTCACCGCTAACAGGCCAGATATACTCTTCAGTGTTTGTCTTTGTGCTCGTTTTCAATCTTGTCCAAAGGAATCTCACTTATTGCTGTAAAGAGGATCTTCAGGTACCTTCAAGGAACCATTGGCCTAGGTTTATTGTAGCCTAAAGGATCCCTATTAGATCTTGTAGGATATTCTGATGCTGACTTTCCAGGTAGTAAAACAGATAGAATAAGCACCAGTGGCACTTGTCAATTTCTTGGACAAATGCTAGTATCATGGTCGAGCAAGAAGCAGAATTCAGTAGCTTTATGAACTGCTGAAGCTGAATACATAGTTGCTGGAAGTTGCTGTGCCCAATTGATATGGATTATGCATCAACTTCGAGATTTTGGAATTACGATGATGGAGGTGCCACTCTACTATGACAACACTAGTGAGATCAATATCACAAAGAATCTTGTACAGCACTCAAGAACTAAGCATATTGAGATTGGACATCATTTCATCCGTGATCATGTGCAAAGAGGCGACATCAAAATTGAGTTTGTTAGTACCCTTAAACAACTTGCTGATATCTTTACTAAACCTCTCTGTGATGACCATTTTAGCAAAATTAGGCATGAGCTTGGCATGATAGATTCTAGTAACGTTTAATTAATTGCTTCATTCATTGTTTCATTACTGTCTTTAATTTGAACATGCATACATGCATACACTCATACAAAACGTGTTGGATTTTTGTCCTCTAACACGCTTTTCAGTTTCCCGCTTTTCGTGCTTGATGCGTCCTTTTCGTGTAAGTACACTTTTTGAATTTCAAAAGTTGGTTTTATCCTTATTGGGTAAAATCACTTCAAAATCAAAAAAGATTCACTTACTCTTTCCTTTTCCCGAAAAACTCTTTATGTTTCCAATAAATTTCTCTCTCTCGCTCTATTTAATTTCTTGTTTCTCCATTCATCTCACTCAGAAACCTTAACTCTTTCTCTCACTTATATTCTCTTCTCTTTCTCATCTCTGTAAATGCTGTTTTCTATCATTCATACATTCATTCAACCTCTGATTCAAAAACTCTCACTCATCTGCCGAGAGAAATGGCACAAGGAGAAAGCACTAGGGCTAAAAGAAAACTCTCTGAGCTAGATGCCATTGACGAAGAAAAGGAAGTTACAGCTCCGGTGAAGCGAGCAAAAAGCAGTATAGAGAAGAACAGAAGCTTCGATGGTGCCAAATTGGTGTTTCCAAAGCTCCCTAAAGCCAATAAAATCAAAGATCGACTAAAGACTGTAGCTCTGCGCAACAAGTATGATGAAATCACAGAATTTCAGATTATGGCTGCTAAGTTGGTAGATTGGGAAACTTTTATAGGAGATGATACATATGGTGGAATAGAGCATAATTTTAAGATGATGAATATACTGGGTATTGCTAATTATGAATATACGTTGCTTAGTCTTTCTCTGGTTAAGGAATTTTATGTTGGAATAGCCAAATCTCCTGAAGCAATCAAGTTTGATAATGCTAAATCCAAGTCAGGGAATGAAGAGGACTTGCCTGAAAATTCAGGGGCTAGATTTATCAGGAATAGCTATGTGAAGATGATACATCAGTTGATTGGATGTACTATTAGATACAAGAAAAGCAGTGTAGGATATGTAAGTAATCATGATGTCTGGCTGCTGTGGAAAATCTATAACTATCAAAGAGTCAATCTAGCTGGAATCCTCATTAAAGGTATGAAGGAAATGGCCAATAAGAAGAAGAAGATAATCTGTGGATATGGCCATATCATTACAGGATATATGAAGCAGTATCTAAGTGCTGAAGACTTCAAGTCTTATGAGAAAGGCTTAGTTGAAGGCTGTGTCAAGTTCTCCTAAGAGACTACTGATAGGTTCATTAAGAACACTATCAAAGAGCAACAAATGATGGAAACAATTGCCCAAAGTGTTGCAACTGAAGTAAAGAAAGGAGAAGATGCTGTGATGGATAAAATGAATGGACTAGCAGTAGCAATGAAGGAAGATATTACATGCCTAGCACAAGAGATTGGAAAGCTAAGTAGCTTGATGGGAACTTTGATAGGAAATACTCAGATGATGTGTGTCAAATTCATGAATGATATGAATCAGGTCTTAGCAAGTCATGAAAAGATGAGAGACTGTTATGATTCACTTACAGCAGCGTACATGAGTAGAAGAGTTAAAAATGCTACAGCATTGACTGAGAAGCTAAAAAGTTGGAAAGAAATGGAAGAACAATTAAAGAAAATAGGTCAGGAATCCAAACAGAAATGGGATGCATCAATGAAGCCTCATGGGTACACATCTAAGGAAGATATAGAACAAGCAAAGAGAGCAACAGAAATAGTAAAGGAGGCAAATAAGACATATGAAAGAGAGCAACAGCAGAAAGCAAAAAAGCAACAGAAGAAGAAAAAGAGTGAGCAACAGCAGAAGAAAAAGGATGAGCAACAGGAAAAAGCAAAGGACATTAGTGACACTGTTGGAACAAAGAAATCTGCAGAGAAGCAAGCTATTATTCCACCTATAACTCTGATGAAGAAAAGGATGATGATCACAAGTCAACTGCAGATAGCTCTTGCACTGGTGACAAATCCAAGTAAGATGCTGAAGATAAAGTTGTTGAAGAAAAGGTGAAGAAGAATAGCAAACTTAGAAAACTGAAGCCACCAATACAGAACAGCAGGAAGAAGAAGTTGCAAAGAAGAATGAAGCTGATGAGATTATCAAAGGAGCCACTGATGATATTGATGCCATGATGATTGAAGAATTGTCTGCTGAGGACCCGAGTAGGAAGCAGGAAAAAGAAGAGCTGAATATGGAGATTTTGAAAGATGTTCAAACTACTCCTAAGAAAGGGATTCGCAAAGGAGGTGTCAAGAAGAAGGCCACTGCAGCTACCAAGGTTGTTGGAACTGGAACTAGAATCAACAGATCAAGAGTAGCCAAAGAAGCTGAAGCAATGGCAACCACTCCTAGTCCCTCAGGCAGCAAAGCAAAATCAGAATCATCGTAGCAGAAGTCAACTCCCAAAACCATCATTCCCTCAAGCAGCTCTGAGGAAGAAGTTGAAGGAAAAGAGGAATAGATTGCATTAGTTGCATTATTATTTTCTCTTTACATTCTGAACATTTTATGCATTTCATGTGCATTTAAAACTCTATGTTTATTTGGTCTGTATTTTGGCACCTGTTGAGTGCCTTGAATATTCTGGATATTTGCTTTGAGGCATGTGAATATCTCTTATCTATCTTATGCTTTATTATATATATTTCTGGAATTTCTCTCTAACAGTTTTGTGCAGGAAACATTAAACCCTTTTTTGCTTCTAACAAAAAGGGGGAGAAGAATGGTGAATTGAGCTTATTGAATATCTGTTATATATATATATATATATATATGAGCTTATTGAATATCTATTATATATATACATATACATATATATATATATGTTGTGCAATTTAATGCTCTTATCTAGTGTATTCAGCATTTGAAAACCAGCATGCTTGAAGGACACTTTGGCATGCTTGGATAGGGTCGATAGGGAAGATGAATTAACTAACTCAGGGGGAGTCTTAAAACTTCATTGGTAAATCTTTCGAAAACCCCTCTTTATTTGGCTGAACTTAACTGTATATATTTGTTAATGTCATTAATGGGATTCTTTGGAATATTTCTAGTTCTTCTCTTATTTTTGTTTCTAGTTTTCTTGAACCTTGTCTTGGACTTGATTTATTTTGCCTAAATATAGAACCAACATTTCTATATTGCTCTGATTAAGTCTGAATTTAGTTGGCATGAACTTAGGGGGAGCCTTATCTCACTATCGTATTTCCCTATGTTAGATTAGCTTTATTTCAATTCTGGGCTAGTTTTGTAATCATCAAAAAAGGGGGAGATTGTTGAACCCTGTTGTTTTTTATGATAACAAAATAAGCCTGATCATGTAAGCTAACATATCTACTTAGTGTGCAGTAAAGCCTTCAATAGAGAAAGGTTGTAGCATTGTAGATCCTTAAAAAGAATACTACATTAGAGACACTAATGTAGAAAAATGCCATGAAGCCTCCGATGTTTGAAGAATTCAAAGACTTTAAAGAAGACTATTTAGAGCCAAAGGCAACCAATTCAGAAAGTAGAAGTCAGAATTGAGACAATGCAATCAAGAGCAACATATGTGAAGAATCATCAAGTCAAGAATAAAATTCGAAGTTGGAAGAAAACTCGAAGACATTAATGGGATCAATGATCTGGAGATAAAGGCAACTAGCAGCTACAGGACAAAAAGTACGGACACGCTGAAGCGATCAACGTGGTACGGACGCGCTAGAGCGGTTAATAGCTGGCGCGACTAAAAGACAAAAAAAATGGGAAAATGGTTTGAATTTCAAACCAAATGGCTAGTTTGCTAGAGAGAAGTATAAATACTTAAATTTAACCGTTTGAGTTTAAGTTTTGGAGCAAAATTGAAGATCAGATCACGTTCTCTCTCTAGAATTTCAAAATCCCTAACATCCAAGTCTTGTTCTCGATTTAGTTTATTATTGTTAGCTTGGATATTTGTATTAGCTCTTAAAGTTTACATCTTTAGATTGTTTTAGACCTGATTGTGTGTAATTCGACCTGTTGATATCATTTCTACACTTTGATACTTGATTATTTGTGTTTTTACAAGTGTGGGTTTGCACTTGGGATTGTATTGAGTGTGGGTTTGCACTGGGTGTCAAAGCTTTGGGATTGTAATAGTTTTTGTGAAGACCTGGTTAACATCACTGTTTAGTGGATTTGAAAATCCTTGGTGGAGTATCCAAGGTAGAGGACGTAGGTGTGAAAGCCCGAACCTCTATAAATCGACGTGTCTCCAATCTTCCATCTCTCGCTTCATCATTCCAGTTTTATCTTTTCTCAATCTCTTTATTTTTCCACTATTCAGTTGTTAACGTCTTTATTATTATTCTTTTACTTTCGCTTGTCTTCACTTAATATTTATTTTCCTACTTTGCATTAGTGACTTTAATACATTCTGAAATAGTGTCTTTAACGCTTTTCAGTGAACTTAAAAATTTGATAAAATGATATTCATCCCCCTCTAACACATCTAAGTGAACCAACATAAGCATCACTGATTCAGTAAAGACTTATAAATCATAAGAGAATTTATTTTATTTTGCTGGAGAGTGCTTCCAAACCTTGGATCCACTTGGATCCACGCAATATTCTATATATATATATATATATAGGTTTTTAATCTAATTTCATGATTATGTGTATGCCACAGTTTACATTATATTTTTACACTCAATATTACTTTCTTCATCATGAATTCTAATATTCAGCATCTCTCGAATATCGATGCCAGTTAATATCATTTCCAGTTCGCCACATGATTTCTTGAATTGCTGAAGAATCCTCGATCTGTTGAGATGCGTGTGTTAATATAAATATGTGCAACCAAGTTACTTAAAACAATTAACAAGTATTAGATCTCATTAATATTGTTTGTTGATTACTATATATGTAAATTATGTTATAGCAACTTTAAATGGTACTTAATGCATTGTCCATGCAATAAATAAGAATATTTATCAATAGTTCAATACAAATAGAATATACAGAATTATGTATGGATGTAGGTAGCAATATTTTAAATTATAAATTTAGTCACTTAAACTTAGATGATATGTTTTGGTCATCTAACAATAAAAAATAATGATTTGGTCATTTAAATTTGTAAAATTGTGTACTTTGGTCACGCAACTCTTAATCTACTTATGTGGCACGTCCATTTCATCCATCATGTCATGTGGCATGATATCACCTGACATGATGAGATGACATGAAAATGTCACCAAACTTTTCACGTGTCATACGCAAATCATTAAGTAAAGTGATTGAGTGACCAAAATATTTAATATTACAAATATAAGTGATCAAAGTGACAAAAACAAAACTCACCTAAAGTTAAGGACCATCTATGTAATTTACCCTATTTCTTTCTAAATGGTTATAAATTATGGTACTAACCACTGACAAATTAATCTATAAATGTGTATGTCTAATATTATATATAAGAAGAAGTATCTATATTTATGCAAACTGCAATATAAATGCATTTGAACTACTACACAAACATCCCAACAACATGAATGAATAAACTAAGATTCCATTTAGTAAAATTCTTTGGCTTGTTGCTCTCCCGTTTTGCTTTCCTATTCATTTTATAATTCATTTATAATTTATATATAATTGTTTCTTTTTTTCTTTTTCTATTTTTTGTTGCGAAATAAATAAAGAAATAAAAAGTAAAATATCCTTAAGATTTGGTATTTAATTATTCGTACCGGTGGTCTGGCATGTCCACAATCATACAAGTAATCCACGCTAAAAGTTGTTCTCATCTGTGGGCAATTGAAAACTTGTAAACCATTTAAAAATGGGAATACAAAATGATAATCCACTGAGCTGAAGCTTATGAGGTTGGGTAGCCTGAAAAGTTGTATGGATTGTAAACTAGGCAGCTGCACTGTCTCTTCCTCTTTCGCATATGCTTTATCTTCACCTCCAAATACTTGCTCCAATTTCAACGAGCTTACAATTCTGATGGAATTAAGTTGTTGAAGATCATGAACTAGTAGAAAATAGATATTTAAGATTGTTGCAATATTCAATAGTAATTGAATTTAGAGCTGGGAAGCTTGGAGATTGCAGATCACGATCTTGTGATGATGATATGATGATGTGTCCACAATTTGCTCTAGAACCTTACAAAATTCTATCCTTAAAGACCGTAACTTTGGTAAACTTCGAGCAAGCAAAGGTGAGAATATATATCTCAACCTATGGCAACCAACCACCTCAATTTCTTCAAGATTTTGAAGAGTCACTATTTGTTTGGGACTTGTCCATATAACTCTCAACTCAGGTAGGCTCCTCACTTTGAAGCTCTTCGGATTTGAAAGGATGTTTCCATATTCTTGGGTGATCGAGTTCAAATTATACATATTTTTATGGCTATTTTTCTATACTTTTTACTATTTTTATATGCATTTTTACCTTATTTTCTAAGTATTTGTGTTTTTAGTCTTTATGAGAAGTGAAATTGAGAATTTGCTTATTTTCACTACTTTTGGAGCTATTTTGATGACTTTTTACACAGATATTAGCAAAGTAATTTTGAGTATAGATTTGGAGATGCAAAGTTCGTGTTTGAAGATTTCTTGAAGATAATTTGAAGATTTGAAGATCATTGAAGAATTATTTCAAGGAGCAAGGATTGAAGATTGGAGCTAAATTGCAAAGGATTGAAGGCAAGCCTAGAAGAAGCCCTGAAGTTGAGGATTTTTGGATAATTTATACGGGAATATACTCAGCCCATATAAACCTATAATTGGAGTTAAAATCCCAATTTGTAGGCTTAATATCCAAAAGAATATCCAAATCCCGCATTAATCCCGCAGATTTGCGATATAAGCCCGGTTTTAACCAGTCTCGGTAGAAAGGCCATAACTTTCTGCTCAGATGTCCGTTTTAAGCCCATGAGTAGCCGTTGGAAAGCTAACTCCGAGCTCTACAACTTTCCTTTGAAGTCCGAAGCCCTCAAGCCCGAATCTGCCGGTGAAGTTTCTGCAGAAATCCAGAAAATTCCAGAATCCTATTTTAACTTGGATTATACTCTAGGATGACATCTAATCCAACTTGGAGTCTAAGTCAGCCCTAAACCGCCCTATCTATGTTCCTCCACTATAAATAGCCACCTTAGGAGTAGATTTTGTATGTAATTTTTATTTTCATAAGATATATTGTTTAGTTGAAGATTTGGAGGAGAAAAACCCCAGGAGCCGCCGCCCCCTTCTCTTCCTCATCCATAGATAAGTTCCCTTCTTATTTGTAGATGCTCACTCAATTTATGAGTGAGTAATCCTTTTCTTTTCTCTAATGTAGAATTTAATTGATCTCTTGACTTATTCCATGGTGAGATTTTGTGCTTTTATATGAGAATTTATTTGAGTATTTCTTGGATCTCTGTATGAATTCTATGTTGCTTGTTTTGATTGATTGGGTCGACACTTTCATGATAGATTGAGTTAGCATTGGCTAGATTAAGTTGTGAATTAATCACTCCAGCTTAATTTTATGTAGCAATTGGATGTGAATTAATCCTCCGTCCAAGAGAGAAAAGAATCAATGGGCGAGAAATTTCTCATTGTGCTTGTTATTAAATTACTTGTTCTTCATGCTTTATTCCTAAGTGATCTTTAAGCCCTAAGAAAGTAATGGATTGGTGAAAGAATAAAAGGGATAGATTGACTTTAATCGGTAATCTAGTCTAATTAAGGTAATTTAGGTTAAGTCCGACAGGCTATTCAAGGTTCTCATAATCTTTAGATATCAATGATCCATGTTATTGTTGTCAAGAGGGATATTAATTCTATGTTGGAGGTTTCTATTTAATTGATTTTCTCATAATATTCACTGCTTTTGATTAATTGTTTTCTTTAATTTTCTTGATTGCTCTTTTAGTTAATTTACTTTTAGTTAGATTTAATTTTAATTCTTCTTTAAATTCTCTTTATTAATTTGTTTTGGTTGAGAAAAGGAAGAGCCGATCTCTCTGTGGGTTCAACCCCTACTTGCCCTAACTAGTTTAGTTAGTAATTGTTGGGATAATTATTTTTATGATTGCTGACGACCGATCACTGGGGTGAAACATCTCTTCAACATCATTAATCCCAATTACTACATATTCCATATTTGAAAAGTTTTGACTCAATTGTGTTACGATTGGAATATTGGACGATTGGTCACTTCCTCTAAAATCACCCCAAATGGTTATTTTCTGGTAAACACATGCATATACCATAAATATCATTTAAATAAATGTAGTTGTTTTAAATATCATCCATATCAATATCAATATAGATTGAAAACTAGATATAATATAATAAAAGAAAAATAAAAGAAAATAATTATGATTGAGCATATTAATAAACTAAATTTGAAGTGAACAAGATATATATATATATATATATATTGTGCATTGCATATATGTTAATAATTTATAAAACATATAAGAAATATTAAAATAACATAAATATTTTCACAAAAAAATAATATAAATATAATAAATGAAATATTATAATTTTGTAATATATATAAGATGAATAATTAATTTTTATAAATCATATACAATAAAAAACCCAAATTCAAATGAAATAAAATAAGTATATAATAAATATAATGTTTATATATAGTCTAAGAAAACAAAGACACATTCTAATATTTCTCTACTGTAATAATATTTTTTAAGTTCAACAAAAGTTTGTCTCTGTCATCAAGTCCAACTAACTTGGCCTCTTTTCTGTTTGATTTTCCAAGTATTTTAGATATAGTATAATTAAGTGTTGCCAATAAGTATATTTCTTTGTAAAATTTTGAAATTTGGTTATATCTATTTTGGGTTAACTTAATTTTGATTTACAAACTTCATTTTTTTTTTTGTCCATTTACTCAATAAGTGATGACATTAACAAAAAAAAAGTTCTTATTTAAAAGGTATAATCATTTTTCTTATTTAAAGTTACCAATAAGCAATAGAGGTTATAAAAAAGGTTATAATACCATCGACAAATTCAGTAAATTACATTTTTAGAAATTTTAGTAACAATTCAATAATAAAAGTTACCCAATATATTTTTATATAAGGTTACTAAAAATGATACACAAATTGTCAAAGATATAATATAATTTTATAAGAAATTGAATTTATATTCTTCTTTATTTTTATTATTGTTTTAAAACTATACAAACTTTTATATTTATTCAGTTTAATGTAACTTTTTAAAAATTTATAAGGGTATTTAGATTTTTTAAAAACCAAATTGACTTTATAAATTAAAATCAAATGAATTTATTTTTATGAACTAATAATAAATTTCATAGAAAAATTCAATTGTGACATCATGTTTGTAAAACCAAAAGTTTATTATAGAAAAAGTTAAACTAAATGGTTTAGAACATTAGTGATATATTGTAGTGTAAAATATTCGAATCTAGAAAAATCATTGACTTTATTAGTAAAAAAATAATGCTATGGAGATCGTAAAAAGGTTAAAATCCTATCAACATTATATCCTCACGATTCTCGTGGTAACTTTCTTGTAGAATAAATGTTATCAATCTTGTAATCTTAATATACTACTCCCTTCATTCCTTTTTATAAGTCATAAAAAAGTCAAACATATTTTAACTTTACTAATTTTTTAAAAAATAATATAAATCAAAATAATTTTTTAAAATAATACTTGTAAACTTTGATTTATAAATTTCTAATACATATTGTTTTTAATTTTAAATATTTTTGCTATAAATAATGGTCAAAGATGGATTATGTTTGAGCAAATTGTGACTTATAAATAGACACAGAGGGAGTTATAAAGCTATAAAATTTATCAAAATAGCCATAATATGTTCTACAAACTTAGTAACCTTACATCCTACGTAATCTTAGTAACTTTTTCTAAAAAGTAAAAGTTACAAATTTTTTTACTTAAAAGTAACTAAAATAGTCTAGGACTATTTTAGTTACTATATTCTCTAGGACTTTCTTCAATATAGTCCTATAAATTCAATATAGTCTAGGACTATTATCAGCCAATTTTCTTATATTTTTATTAAGTTTGGTAAACTTTCTTCAATGGTGAAGGTAATCATTTTTTTTTTTTTTAGCTAAGGGTAGGGGAAAAAACCTATAATTATGAAAATAGTCTAGGACTATCAACTCATTCAATTACCTTACATTCTTAGTAATTTTAATTATCAAATTTCTTATTTATGTTTAATAAAAAAGCTAAACTATAGTATTATTAAATTCACAAAAGTTAAATTTTGGATCATTGAAGAGATATTATAAGAAAATTTATTGAGTTTAATTTATTCATACATGGATGGATTGTTTTTTAAAATCGTTATAGATTAAGGATTTTAATTTTATTATTTTATTGTACATGTATATGGAGTAGTATATCTTTCACGAAAATCTCATAACACAATGCCTAGTTTCACCATTTCAATATCCCAAAACAAATCTCACAATTCAACCAGACACACTAAATTAACGTGTGTAAAATTATTGACTTGAAAATAACATTTTTTTAATTACTAATTCATTAGTCCTTTCTTTTTTGCGATCGAGAAATTAAATTTATATACTATATATGCATATCTTTGATATGTTTAATCAAACCTGAATTTGATTTTTTATTATTATACTACAATTTTATGCATATTAATGAATGAATTAAAGTGATACTAACAGACCAAAATAAAAGTAGTGAATGAATGATCTATTAATTTAAAAAAATAAAAAAATTTAATAATTAATATTTATTGTTTTTGTTACTGTTTCAAGAATTATTATTATCCCAACAGTCAAGCGAGTCTCACTACTTGATACTAATCACTATGAAACTTGGAACTATTTTCCCCTAGATACAGAGGTTCATGTTAACGAATTTTTAGCTACTCTTTTTATTCATAGGTTACTCCTAACTACAACTTATTCCCTCTCATGTTCATAGTTACGTACCAAAAAAAATTGATTTTCAATAGAAAAAGTCTTTTAGGTAGAATTAAAACCGTGGCACTTTAAAATACTAGAAAAAAAATTAAATACTTATCAACGTTAATTTATTACCAAATATTATGAGATTAGAGTGAATCATAACATTTATGAATCAAAATCTTTTTTGGTTTTTTTATTTATGGGATTTGTAAAAAGGGTCGTCCACATTGTAAGGTGAAAAATCATATTTATATAATTTTTAATTGATTCTTCCGCATTCCTTTTTGCTTTTTTATATGAAAATATTTATTGTTAATTGTGTAGAATCTTTGAATTTTACTTTATTATGCAAATAAAATAAACTTTCGAGATCTGGTAGAAAAATGAAAAAAAACGACTTGATTTGACTCGAATTATAACCATGACATTATAAATACTTCATTATTGGAAAATTATATTAAATACTCAACTTCAAAATAGTCTTAATCATCTAAGAAAAGATGAAAGAAAAAATACATAAAAAAGATAACAAAGAGAAACGTAATGATAATATAACTAATAATAATTTTACTACTACTAATAATTATTATAATAATATGAAGTTTTAATATAATTATAACAATAAGATACTTAACGTGGTTTGGATTGCATTAATTTTAATTTTAAAATTAAAAGAGATAGTATTAGATTACATATTAACCCTTAAAAATATAGTTAAAATTTTAAAACTAAAAAGGGTATTTTAGATATTTTAGATCAAGGTTTTTGAAGTTTAAACTTATATGATATAAATATAAAGATATATTTATATTTGTATTTTTTAATATTAATACTAATACGAAAAGATAGCAATTTAATTTAAAATGTCATACTTCCATTTGAAACGAAGTCGACTGCGGGTACCCAGCCCGACCGCCCGAAACCAAACCCAACCCAACCTGATTTGACAAAAAAAAGTCAACAAACCCAATCCGCCCAACCCGAAACCGAAACTGACCAAATCCAAAAATGACCCGAATTTTTTGGTACCCAAACCCGAAATTACTCTAATCCAAACGATCCGAACCCAAAATAACCCGATCAACCCGACAGATTAACCCGAAATAACGCGAATTAAAATTTATTATATTTAAATTGTAAAAACTAAAAATTGTAAAATAATTAGCAAACATTATATATTTGATAATATCAATCTCATGATATTTATTCCTAATTTTTTTAGTCTTTGATTGAAAGTTGAAACTATACCATTAATATAGATTATTACAAACAATAGAAATTATTTTATATTTTCTAATTATTTAAATATTTATACTTTAATATAACATAGTTCATATAAAAAATCAATGCCAATGAATATTTCAATTAATACACTATATTTATAAGTTATATAAATTTGAAGAGAGGTAAATAAAATGGATTATAAGTTATAATATAAATAAAATGGATTAAATTATATTGTGCTGTTGTGCAGAGTAGTCCTCAGTGTAAAATGCAATTCAATCCCCAAATTCTCACAATTTTGTTCAAATTAGGGTTCAAACAGAATTTTTAATTTGTTTTAAATTAAAAGCTTGCATTTTTATAATTTTTTAATTTAATGTTTAATTAGTTTTAGTTTGAAATAATTTATAATAATTTTCATTAATTAGTTTAAATTAGTGTTAAAACATATGCATTACATATTTAATTTATGTTAGTATAAAATTTAAATGTTTACTCAAAAAAAATTTTAAATGTTGCGGTTAATTTAGTTTAAATATTTAATTTATATATTAGTCAAGGATCATTGGATCAAGTTATTGTTCAATTTTGATTGTTATATAATATATGTATACTATATATATATATATATATTTGTTTTTTTTTGAAAAATAATAAAAATTATTAATAATAAGGTAAAAGATTACAACCAAGCAACCAAGATGATGTTCTAGAGACACCAAGCTTGGCCAAGGAATCAGCAAAAAGTTTACCTCCCTAAAGACATGAACAAAAGAGACATTGCCTAAAATAGAAATCAGATTTGAAAGTCTATTATGGTATATATATATACTATATATATAGTATAAATCAAAGACATGGCCTAAGGCTAAATATATATACTATATATATTTGTACCGATTAATTAAGACTTAAATCTCTGAGATTGGAATTATCAGTTATATTAAAGAAATTTCTTATAACTATTTTATCAAAAATGTTATAACTACAATTGGAAAAGAATTTTTATTAATCCCAAATTATAAGAATAGAAATAAAAATTTATTTAAACTTCGAAAAACGCAAACTTGAATGACTCGAATCAAATTTGAAACCCGAAATGACCCGACTATTCAACCCGAAAAAATGAAATGTTACGACCCGAACCCGAAAAGCCGAGGTTGAAACCCGAAATTAGCCAAACCGTATAACCCCGAAACCGAAAGCGACCCAACCCAGAATTGACCCGAACCCAAATGTCCCAACATTTGAGCGACCCAAACCCAACCCAACCCGAAACCGAAAATTAACCGAATCTGTATGATCCGAAATTTTCTTAACCCGAAACTGACCCAACCCAAACAACCGAACCCAAATCTAACCCGACCCATCCATCTGTCAGTTCTAATACTCAACTTCGAAATAGTCTTAATCATCTAAGAAAAGATGAAAGAAAAAATACATAAAAAAGATAACAAAGAGAAACATAATGATAATATAACTAATAATAATTTTTTTTGAATTATAACTAATAATAATTTTACTACTACTAATAATTATTTGTTATGGAATTATGGACTCCACACCATGCTATAAGCCCAACTATATTAAGCACATTTTGGTCTAAGAGAGAATCAAGTATTAATGAGAGAATCAAGGAATATTACAAGGAGATTACCTGGAAGGTTCCTGGAGCATCCTAGACCGTTAGATTTTACTTTGCTTGCAAGTAAAGCAGATTAGCATTAAATGTTACTTTGCTTGCAAGTAAAGCAGATTAGCATTAAATGTAAAGGGGATCTACTCCACTATATAAAGGGAGTCTCCTAGGCCATTTAATATAACACACATCAGATTTCTGTATTCTCCTCTCTCTAAATAATAGAAATTCTCTCTCTTTTCTCTCTATTGTTCTTGGTGTTCTTCATTAGTTTCATAACACGTTATCAGCACGAGAAATCTGATAAAGGGGATCTACTTTGCTTGCAAGTAAAGCAGATTAGCATTGAATCTAAAGGGGATCTACTCCACTATATAAAGGGAGTCTCCTAGGCCATTTAATACAACACACATCATTAGATTCAGAATACTAATCAACATTTGGTTGAATATTTATTTGGTCTCCCTGAAGGAGAAATTATTTATGCGCCATTGAAAATCAATGCCCCTTTCAGTCATAGAATTTCCCCCCTTAATTAGTCCTAGGCTATTCATTAAAGGTGATCTACTCCACGTACCTTTTTCCATCATAATTTTATCTCACCTTCCAAACCAATAGATTCAGAATACCTTAGATAATAACATATCAAAATTTCAGCCTATTTCGACATCGTATCAGATCACACCTTCCGGTCAAAGGTTTTAGAGTTGACCCGAGATCTGAAATTTTTCGATCATCAATTTTTCTCACCTCCTTTACCACCGAGTACTACTAATTGGTAGCTTTCCAACGCCACCAAAATCGCTTAAATTGGAGGCCGGACGCGCCATCACCTCCCGTTCAAAGTTTATCACGCGTCGTGTGCTATTTTCTGCACAAGTCAATCCAGTCGGTTCGATCAGAATCTTCTTTGACCGGTTCGGTTGGTTTTAGACCGGTTTTTGGCTGTCCAAACCGGTTCCTAAGGTTTTTCAGTGCCCTCTATAAGGTCAAAATTTTCTAATTCTATCTCTAACTATATGTTTATGTTATATCATTCATTATTAGAGATTTGTGGCATGAAATTTTTATTACTAACTAGTAAAGTGCCAAGCTCCTATGGAGACAAATATGCAAAGTTTTGTCGCAGATAAATTACCTCCTTGGTTTGGTGAGGAGTCAATAATATTTATATGTCATGAGCACTGCCCATTGCCGAATAGCCAATCATTGGTATATTTCTAAACTCTCTGAATAAGAGTGTGGGCATAATAGACTATTTAAAGTCTCCAAATGACACCTTTGTCATGATTTTGCAATTGACACAAGAAGTTGTCATGATTTTACAATTGACACCAGAAGTTGTCAATAATCTTACAAATGACACCAGAAATTGTCATGATTTTACAATTGACACCAGAAGTAGTCAATAATCTTACAAATGACACCATAAGTTGTCATGGTCTTACAAATGACACCAGAAGTTGTCATGATTTTACAATTGACACCAGAAGTTGTCAATAATCTTACAAATGACACTAGAAGTTGTCATGATTTTGCAATTGACACTAGAAGTTGTCATGATTTTGCAATTGACACCAGAAGTTGTCATGATTTTGCAATTGACACCAGAAGTTGTCATGATTTATTCAATTGACACCAGAAGTTGTCATGATTTTGCAATTGACACCAGAAGTTGTCATGATTTATTCAATTGACACCAGAAGTTGTCATATACACCATGAATTTTAAATCGTTATTGACACCGGAAGTTGTCATAACTAATTCCCATTTGACACTAGAAGTTGTCATTGTGCTTTAATTACATGTCTAGGCAAATTCTGTCTAAGGAGTTGGATTTTAAGTGAGACCGTTTGTGACTCCTCTATCTTTCTTGGGAATTCACCTAGTGTAATTTCTAGTACGCTTGTTTGCTCTATATTTGAGACAATCATCTTGTCGATAAATTATTCAGTTGACACCTGAAGTTGTCAATATAAGTGCAAATGGGAAATATTGAGAAAAAGGAAGATGCATGTTTGCTTGATTATGCTACGATACATACCATTTTACGTAGCAAAAACTTTTTCTCAGGTGTGACATTGTGCAAGCAAATGTCGATACCATATCTGGTGTTGCCAATACAATAGATGGCTTTGGATATGCCATATACTATACATAGTTATTTTATGGCACTGTTTTGCATCATGAAGATGCAATATTAAAAAGTAAATCAATGACGAAGTTGCTCAGTTATACACCGTAATGGGTAACATCTTGAGACAACAACTGAAATAAATAAAGATATTCTAAAGTATCACTTTAAGATGGGCTAGAAGACCATCTATGAAAGGCTAGAAGCCTATATTACTGGGTTGAATGTTTTTCCCCAAAAGAGTTACTATTATGCCTTGAAAATTGAACCTTGATGCGTTCAGACTTTGGCATGATTGCCTTGGTCATTCAGACACGATGATGATACAAAGAATCATCAAGAATATAAGGAGACACTCTTTGAAAGACACAAAAGTCTTGTTCTCCAAGGATTACATTTGTGAATATTTTCACAAGGAAAACACATTTTCTCAAGTACAAAATTATTGCCAATCACCGATAGAGTTTTGACACCTGCAGTTGTCATAATAACATTGATTCCGGAATCATCTATTTTATAGATTCTGGTGAATGGCAATGACTTTTGTCTTGATATTGAGATGCATCTCCGCAAGGCCTTGCTAATAGTATTGATGAAAAGTGAGATGCTAATTACATGCGTAATTTTATATGGGCTATTATAGAAGCCATCATTATGGGCCGTTATAGAGGCTAGTATCATGAGCCATAGTAAAGGCCATGAACATGTTTGAAATTATTATGGGCCATTATAGAGGTCATGACTATACTTATTATGCCCATGTTGAGGCTTTGAGCATATACATAT
>AWWV01008673.1:0-20629 GCA_001974805.1 Corchorus capsularis
ATGGCTAGAGTGGGTGTCGACTTCTCCCTCTTCTAAAACTAGAGAAAAACCTAAAAACTAAAGAAAGGTAGAAAAAGAATAAAACTATATGAGCGATTAATTGTGTGATTTGTGATAGAGGAGGTAGCTATTTATACTAGAGGAATAGGGTAGGACGGTTTAGCCTTCTCTTGGTCTCCAAGTAGGATTAGGTGTCATCCTAGAGTAGACTCCAAGTTAGATGAGGACTCTAGAATTTTCTGGATTTTTCTGGAATTTGGCAGCAACTTCAACTTGAATTTCGGGCTTGAAGATGGCAGATCTGGGCTTTGCACTTCGAAATAAAGTTGTAGAGCTCGGAGTTAGCTTTCCAACGGCTACTCATGGGCTTAAAACGGACATCTGAGCAGAAAGTTATGGCCTTTCTACGAAGACTGCGCTGAAACCGGGCTAATATCGCAAATCTACGGGATTATTGCGGGATTTGGATATTATTTTGGATATGGGGCCTATTAATTGGGATTTTAATTCCAATTATAGGTTTATATCGGCTGAGTATATTCCCATATAAATAATCCAAAAATCCTCAACTTCAGGGCTTCTTCTGGGTTTGTCTTCAATCTTTTGCAAATAAAGCTCCAAATCTTCAATTTTGCCTCTTGAATTAATTCTTCAAATCTTTCAAAATATCTTCAATCACGAACTTCGCATCTTCAAATGTTCATTCCAAATGGCTAAATCCATAGTTGAGTAAAAAGTCTCCAAAATAGCTCCAAAAAGAGTGAAAATTTCACTTTTCTTGTCTTCAGGACCTAAAAACACAAATACTAACAAAATAGGATAAAAACACATATAAAAATAGCAAAAAGTATATAAAAATAGCTATAAAAACATGCATAATTTGAGCTCGATCAGATTTGTTGAGTTTACCTTTGAGTGTGCAAGTAGACATGGATGGGTAAAAGAAGGCCGATTATGTTAGAGAGCTTCATGCTAGGGTTCGAGCTCAAATTGAGAAGAAGACACAACACTACATGAAGAATGCGAACAAAGGGCGCAAGGAAGTCATCTTTGAACCCGGGGATTGGGTTTGGTTGCATCTAAGGAAGGAGAGGTTCCCTGAAAAGAGAAAATCTAAGCTCTTACCTCGTGGAGATGGTCCATTCCAAGTCTTGGAGAGGATCAACAACAACGCATACAAGCTAGATCTTCCTAGTGAATATGGCAACGTAAGTGCTACTTTTAATGTTTCAAACTTATCCTTGTTTGATAGTGATGCAGATTTGAGGACAAATCATTTTCAAGGGAGAGGGGATGATGCGTCAAGGGCTTATCATGGCTTAGAAGGACACATTGTAGCCAATGAAGACCATGGAGATCTCATCGATGCTAGCTTGGAGGAGCATGGAGATGGAAGCACAAGTGACCGGCCATGCGACTTAGAGATCCGGCCACGCGATTTGGAGATGCCCGCGCAACACCGGCCATGCGACATGGAGATGCCCGGCCATCACCGGCCACGCGACATGGCCAAGCCCGGCCACACCCGGCCACATGACTCGGCCATGCCCGGCCACAACCGACCATATGATCCTTTAGCTATGTCGTTGGGTCCAATAACAAGGGCTCTGGCTAAAAGGTTTAAGGAAGCTTTGGTGTGCTTTGTAAGATCTCATCTTGAAGGATTAAGGACCATTGAGGACTCATTGGGCTGATTTGAAGACCACACACCAAGGAATATTCCAAACGATTCCATGGTGTGTACCATGTTATCGATCGATGAGCATTAGGCTTAATATTGTGTAATTCAGCGATTGGGCCCTTATTCCATCTTAGATTAGTTATTTATTTAGTTTAGAAGACATTGGGTTGGGCCTTGTTTGACTAAGTCCAATCCTTACTTAATTATGTAATGTTATTTACTTTTCCTAGTAGGACAAGGAGTAGGCTATTTCCTTGTTCCTTCCTTTATGTAATGTTTTCCTTTTAGTTTTAGGAGAAGGGTTATGCGTCCCCTACTACTATATAAAGAGACCAACCCCCTCTTGTAAACATAAGTTGAGGATTATTTTCCCAAATTGATTATCTTAGCTTCATTGTTCTAGTTTGAGCAAACTTAGGGTTCTTCATCTTGTAGAGTCCTAGCAAGCAATTAGGTTGAGATAACTTAGTTGTTTGTGAATCTTATGATCTTGAGAATTCAATTGCAGGTCTAATTGAGTGCTTAAGGCCGACGAAAGAGGAGGGATACTTTGTGAAGATCATCGACATACAAGTCTAGGAGTTGAAGAAGTTCAAGTCGACTTTGGTGGATATTCAAAGGTTGGATTTGAATCTAATACAACTAGATTCGTATCATAGTAGCCTACAAAACCTCCCATGTAGATAAACTTTCTTACACCCTTTTTCTTTCTTTAAGACTTGTTTTCACCCATGAGCCTATAACTTATCTTTGGTGGTGATTACATTGTCTCATTGATAGGATAGAAGTACAAGTTTTTATGGTTAAGTGTGATGATAATTCGAATATGATGAGAAGACTGCTTTTACTTGTTACTTCTAGGTTGAATGCGAGATTGCTTAAGATTGATTGGAAACTGTTTTGTGCTAATTAAATGATTTAGAGATGTACTTGCTGAGTTGCTTTCAACTTATTGTCTTTGCTAACTTCATGATAGTGAATTTGTTTTCATTGCATTAGAGAAACCGTTTTCTATGATTTCTATATCAAAAAATGTTTGTGTGTATTGTTCTAGTTAAGAAAAACCCTCAGGAGACTACAACTC
This sequence comes from Corchorus capsularis, assembly GCA_001974805.1. Lineage (NCBI taxonomy): Eukaryota > Viridiplantae > Streptophyta > Magnoliopsida > Malvales > Malvaceae > Corchorus > Corchorus capsularis. The sequence continues at coordinate 2,766 of AWWV01008673.1, forward strand.
CTCCTTTGATGTCTTCGATTAAAGGTTTAAAGGCTTGTGTTATATACTAAATGCCACCATACACTTATGAAAGTAGCTTGCATGTTTTTCATTTTGCATTTGCATTTAGATTAGTTTAGTTTTTAGTTTTTGCAAAAGCTAAGGCAGAGATACAAAAGTATTTAGAATCATACTCTCCTTATTTGCTCGAGGACAAGCAAAAGGTAAGTATGGGGGTATCTGATGAGACCAATATGTTACATGTGTTTTGTGTCTATTATGCATGTATTTGATATGTTTTATATGCTATTGTACACTCTAATAAGGCGTTTTGCACTTGTAGGCCTATTTAAAGAGAAAGTTGCAATATGGTCTAAAACGAAGCTAAATGGAGCTATTTGGAGCACAATTGGATTGAAGCCCAAAAGGAGACCTCAAAATGGTGAATTTCAACAATAGTCCATTGGATGTGGTGAACCATGTGTTGATGAAGCTCATGAAAGTCATCGATGGAAGCTTGAATGATCATCAATGGAGATCCAAGAAGGCGACTTGAGAAGATGAAGACTAGAGCCGCCCAATGAAGAGTATGTGATTAACTATATCTCACACATGGTTGCCCATATAATCATACCAAGTCCAAGTCGATGCAAGTGTAGGGAACCATATGTGCTTACATGGGGACTTATATCTTACTACTTGCTCAAGAAGGCTGGTCAACCTCAAGGACTTCTAAGTCATCTGCACTCCTTAGATAAGCCTAGCTCTACTTTTCCTATAAATACTCTTGTATTCTTACTACCCTAGTCGTCGACCTCTAGTTCATAACCTTAGAGAGCATTTTGTACGTTAGTTTACTTTTTAGCCGTCAACCATAAGAAGAATGGAGATTTCACTCAATCTCATGAGTGAGTAGTTCTCTTATACTTCTTTTCTCTCCCATGTAGATTTCTATCATGATGTAATGGCGAGACTTTGTTCTTAATTCAAGTTCTTATGCATGATACATTCAAATATGATTCTCTGTTCTTCATCTCATGAATATGTTTTTCTTATACTTGTGTTGCGCACCACTTTTATGAGTACTTGATAGTCTAATGTCAATTTCTATCTATTGATTATACAACATGCTTTCTGATGAGTATAGTTGATTAGATCTAATTCAAGTGGTAAAGATGATTATATTATAAACTTTATGCTGCGTATGATCTGAGAATCTCATTTGTCTTGATTATATAACATACTACGGAGTTATATGGTTCACTGCTATCTCATATCTATCTTTCTATGGGCCACGACTTTACATAGAACTAGGGTGATATGTTATAGTTAATAGCATGGTTAATGTTTGATGTTCTTTATGCCTCATCTATCTATATAAAGGGATGCTTTCTGACGAATCTATGTAGCTTAGAAGAGTGATGCGATGTCGACAACTAGGTGAAATCCACCTTACATAAGTAATAAAGAACTTGTAATTGGTGCATAACTATTAGCTACCGTATAGTCCTTCCCAGTGACAAGTTATGACTTGTCGTTTGCAAAGAGTTATAATCTGATATCCTGCCAAGGTGTATGCATGTTTATTTGTGTGTTATCTTTTATGTTAAGGACCCATTACACATGATAAATCTCTTACATATTCGGATGAGAAAGGAAGTATGTTTAGTTTATATTCTTTCTAGTTGAATTACCTTATTGTTTTCAGTTATACTTTGATTATTCAGTGCTACCTAATTGTTTGCTTAGTGTGAAGTATTGGTTCCTTGTTGTTATCAATCTTCTCTGGGATACGACTCTTACTTGCCTTGTTCTACCCATTTGAGTAGCACTTGAGTCTGTGAGGATTATAAATTTTATTTCCTAGTGAACCTTCATTTGTAACGACTACTTGAAGGGGCATCAGTTGACAAGGCAAGTAAGGGTCGAATCCCACGAGGAGTTAACATTAGCAACAAAAAACTACACTTCACAGACTAAGAGAAACGGGTACCCATTTGAGTAGCACTTGAGTCTGTGAGGATTATAAATTTTATTTCCTGGTGTACCTTCATTTGTAACGACCACTTGGAGGGGCATCAGTTGACAAGGCAAGTCAGGGTCGAATCCCACGAGGAGTTAACATTAGCAACAAAAAACTACACTTCACAGACTAAGAGAAACGGGTTAGTAGCACTTTTATATGAATGAGGAATGAGGAATGAGGAATGAGCAACGAGTATTAGAGAGCAATAGGGGCATTAGATGTAGGAATGAAATATTCTATGGTTCCTCAACACTAAAGATGGCATATTATGCGTGACACCTTGGCTGGAGTTTCAAATTACTATGGTCATTCCTTCTAAACCCATGTTCTTATCTAGTGAGCGTGTATTACCACATTTAAGCTCTATTGGTGCAACTGCGGCATCTTTCTAATCTATCCAAATGAACTTCTCATTCACCGAAGAACATCCCGTAGTGAAGCTTTAAGCACTCGAAAATTTCCAACCATTTCATACAAGTACTATGGCCATTCCTCATATGATAAGTCAATTTTTTATCCCAATTAGATTAACCAGTTACTATGGTCATTCACCAAGATAATCTAACGTTACCACTTCTCTAATAATCAAGCGACATATGGTCATTCATTGATTAAAAGATGGCAGAAATCAATTCAACGCATAGAATCAGGCACGCAACATCATCAAATACTATGATGAACAAATCCTAAATATGCTCAAGGATAGAAAATGAATGTATATATGGATAAATATGTGTTAAAACAAAAGTCTCACCATAGAAACATGAATTAGAAATCTTCATGGGTTAAAGAACTACTCATTCATTAGATTGAATGAAATCTCCATAATCACTTACGATAGTGGCGGCAAGAATGGTGGAAAGCTTGTTGTCCACAAATGTTGTGCGGCTAACTATGCAATTATAAATGTCTTATGATGGGCGTCTGGGGCTAAGAGAATACAAGAGTATGTATAGGTAAAACTAGGGTTCAGAAGACTAGAAAGACTCTCCATGGATTGGACAATGAGTAAGGACGTCCTTGATCTTCATAGTGTACATGGATACATGGGTCACCATATAAACTCCGGGCAGCTCATAGGCTTTGTATCTCAACTTGAATCATCATCTTGGATCACATAGGTGGCGGCATGGGCTTCGATTAGCTATTGGGTCGAACCATCAGCTACATGGGGGACCATGTAAACATATCTTCACATTTCCAAGTTCCTCAAGTGCTCCAATACTGTCCTTGTTCCATTTTGACTCATTTAGCTCCTTTTAACACTATTTTTGCACTTTTCTCTACAAAATGATCTAAGAAGACAAAACATACAAATATAGGTCAATGTAACCCTAACATAGTGATAAAACCATAAGAAATATGTATGAAAAGCATGTACTAATTTGGTCTCATCACAGGACTATTGATTTCATAGTTGCTCCATGTATATATAAACCCTCTTTAAAATCCATGCCCTTGTTATATGATATGTGACACTTATATATGAACTGTTAACTCTAATAATGTTATTGGGTCAGTTTCGAATCAATTTGGGTTCAAATCACTTTGGGTTTAAATAATTTCAGGTTGCAAGTCAATTATGGTTCGGGTTCGATTTCTGTCGTTGACCTTTTTTTTTATCAAATCTAGCTGGGTCAGATTCGGTCTCGGATTAGGTCCGGTACTTATTATCGAGTCAGGTTTTACCAATTCTAATGTAAACTCTAGTAATAGTAGAGAATTAAAAACATAAAATAAGAAAGTGGAAGAAAATCATAGCACCCGTTGTCCACTAACCTACCGTAGCTCCCCTCCCTTAGTGAAACTAAGTACTTATAGATTCAATTTGTCCATGTAAAACAATTGACTTCGCTACCTACTTACATTTACATTTACATTTAAAAAGAGTATTGCGGGGGAAAGTTAAAAATATGACTTAATTAAATGACCCGTACTTATCAATGGAAAGGCGCCTAAAGACAATTCCTCTTTTCCTCATGGCCAACTTCATAGACATGATATGCCTCCCGACTTCTCCTCATGGCCAAGCGATTTTATGTAATTTTCTGGCATTGCCTTTACTAGTTTGGGAATTTGGCTCCTCTTCAGTCCATTAAAAGGACTGGAGAGGTCAGTCTATGCTACGATTATTACACGTGTAATATTAAAATTCTACCGGTTAAGATCATTTCATTAAACATTATTGTAATGTAGCAGATTCTTCCCATTCCTCCCCAATTCCATTGTTCTTCCCCTGAATTCTTTTGTTCCTAGCAACCAAAAATTCAATCTTCCAACAAACAAAAATTCCGATGGAGCAAAATGCTTTAGTTATTAAAAAATCAAAACCCATAGATAGAAACGAAATCGCAGCCATTAAAAGAAGCAAAAGAGAGCACGAGGAGCAGCTCCTTCTCGGGGATGTCCATGGCTTTTGTTGGGAGTTCTTCATTACTTCTCTCTGGCAACTACGCCAGAAATCCGGAAGCTGGAGATTAGGCAGGAAAGAAGGTGACAGTCAGGTCTTTTGGCCAGGACTCTTGATTCAAGAAGCTCTGAAACCAAATCAAACCGAAGCTTGGAATGGATGTTGAAGGGAAACCTTGGGCGAGTGAAGGAGATGAGTTAATGAGTGAGATAGGAGCAAATATAAAGAAGGCGATGGGAAAGATGAAGAAGGGAGAGAAGATAATTATGAATCTAACTATGCAATTTTTTTTTTTTGGACAAACCGTTTAAAGCATACCGATGGTGGTTTTTTTTTTTTAGAAAACGTACAAGTGAGGTGGGGAAGAAAGGGGAAAATTCCAGTACAATACCATAATTATTAATAAAAATATATCAGCCATTAAATCTTTAATTTTCCAGGTGTCATAATCCTAGTATAGACTGGCCTCTCCAGTCCTTTTTATGGACTGGAGAGGAGCCAAATCCCTAGTTTGGAAACCTCTCTCTATAATGGACGATTCCTCTAATTTAATCATTAAATTTTCCTCCTTTTTAATATTTGGCAAAATGCTTAAATAAGTGTCTAACAATTATAAAAATGCTCAATCGGGCATAACCTTTCAATTTGGTAAAATCAAGGCCCAACATTTCAATTTTAGCTGAAATAAGCTTGACGGCTCAAATAAGGGCCCAACATTTCTATTTTTTCTTTGAGCGATTAACAATCACGTCAAGATCTTATTTGTGCCAAAATTTAAATGTTAGGCCAAAAAAAACCAAACTGAAAGATTGAGTCCTTAATCGAACATTTTCAAAAATGTTAAGCCCTTACTTGAACAATATCCTTAATATTTCTTTCTTTTTGTTTGAACTGAAATTACTTTTTATGTTAAATAATTCAATTTTATCTTTTGAAAGGACTTATTGAAAAAAATAGGTCCCTGAGCGTTAATTTTGGTCAATCAAGCCCCTGAAAACTCAAGTTTTAAATAAGCCCTTCTATCAACAGTGTGCCAACGGACCCCTTAGAAATAGTCACATTAGCATGTCACATGGCCTGAAAATGGTACGTCGGCTTAGGGTCAATTTTTTGAAAAAAAAATGGTTGCTAGCGTGAAAATAAAATTTCTAAAAATAACTTCATAATTTTTTTTTCTTTTCAGAAAATTTATCCCTAAGCTGACGTGCCATTTTCAGGTCTGTGGCATGCTAGTGTGGTTTTTTCTAAAGGCTCCGTAAGTGTGTCGTTGACAAAATGGCTAATCTGGCAAAAATTGGATTTTTAGGGGCTCAATTAGCCAAAATTAAAGTTTAGGACTCATTTGACAATTATCGTATAGTTTTTTTTTTTTTTTGCCAAAACAATTCGTATAGATTTTTTTTTTTTTTTTTTGCCAAAACAATTATGGTATAGTTTAGGAGCCTATGTTTTGGATTTAAAGGAGCCTATTTTTTAATAAGCCCTATTTTTGGATTATAGTAATTTTTTTAGGGAAATTATTATAGTAATTAAAAGTGAGTTAATGGATCCTAAATAAGAAGTATCAAAAATATGGTTGTCTTTTAAAAATGCATCATGTTGAGGTGATGAGTGTCTAAAATTGGTCTATTTTAAGATCATCTCAACATTATTTATTTAATTAAATTCTTAACTCATAAGAGAAATGAACAAAATCTCAAATAAAGTTATTATTCGCAAGGTAATGCAATCGTTTAGAATAATATTCTATTAGAGAGTAAAAAATAATTGGGTTTTAAAAATTTGTGCTCCATATATTCAAATTGTTTATACCACAATTTACAATTAGGATAAAATTGTAAATGTACATAGTAGTACAAGATCAAGGGTTGGGATTTACTCCCAAAAGTCCTATGGATGGTTGGATTTAGTCCACCATAGGCCAAAGTCAACCAGGAAAAAGATTGACTTTTAACTTTAAATCCTTAATTTCTTTTAATTTAATTAATTAAATTAAAGAAATTAAGTAAATTATGTTGAAAATACATTTGGGCCGCCCCATCTACTGTACAAATTTTTTCTGGACGGCCCATGCCCCTGAAATTGGAATCAAGCCCTTCCCAGATTAAACTTTTACAATTTTGCAATTAAGGACAAAGGGATTAGGGTTTAGAAATCGAAGATGAAGATGAAGGAATTTGGGGCAACATCCTTTATTAAAGTTGTTCAAAATATCATGATGAACACTTTTTCCTAATTTCAGCTCATTCCAAGCTCGGAGGAAAACTTGCATTCTTTGCAATTAAGGACAGAATCCATTCCCGGGACCAATTAAGCATGGCGATTTCACCATTAGCTTTGAAACTTGAATTACATGAGTTATATAAGCTATATGGAAGAACCAAGCCATATTTGCCACTTTTCATAACTTTTACTCAGTTTTCAATTAAGGACATTATGGTTGATTAAGCTAGGTTTAAGCCATTTCCTTAATCCGATTTTGATGATACTTAAATATGAGCTTAGTGGCATTATGTTGAGCATAATTCAATGTTCAATTAATGAAGAATCAAAGTTCGTGACGTTCGGAAGTGATCTTTGCACCATACTGCTTCGCTGCACTTGCCTTTTCACCCCTTTTTGCCGCACCAAGCTTAGGAACCTTCCTAATTTCGAAATTTTTGTAATTAAATGTGATAATTAGCACATTTAAAGGCTCAAAACGTTCTGATTATGTGGCTGATTGGGTTGGTTAGGATTTCCCTAATTTAAGGGATTTTAATCAGAATTTGAAATCAGAGGATCAAGATGAATCAAGAGGGAATTAATCTTAGCCGTAGGATCCACCTAACCCTAGCAAGCCGCCCCCCTATATAAGAAGGCAGCCTCCAACGTTTTGAAGGACTCCACTCACAACTTCCAACAGCAAAAACTCAAACTCCAGGTCAAAAAAACAACTCTTCTCAGAGAAAACAAACATCCAAGTTCCGTGCTTTCAATCTTTTGCAAGCCCTGCGCTTCCAATCTCTCTTGTGAATCAAGTTCTAACTTGATAATTTTATTTTATTAATCATGTCAACCTTGTTTTTACAAGTTTCCTTCTTGTATTTACATGTTTGTCGCAATCAAATCACAACTCTTTGTCATCTCTCGCAATTCAATCAAGAAAATAACCTTTTTCACAGCAATTCCTTTGTTATCTAAATCTGGAATCAATGATTTAAACACTTATGTGTGGCTTTGATTCAGGATCTACAAATCGTTTGGTATTTTTGATGTTTCTGCAGTTCAAGCAAACATTCCATTTCCGCTGCACTTTTAATTTCATTTTTGCAACAAAATGAACTTTTATTTTTCTTGCTCCCTTTTATCAATTTCCGGTTAAAATTGGTTGGCACGCTCGGTACCCTTTCACCAAGATCTCCAAAGAGATTTTTTGGCGCGAACATCTCTTTTTGGCACGCCCGGTGGGACTACAAGGATTTAGATCTCATCTTGGTGCTGTTGAAAAGGTTTTTAATTTTCTTGTTTTTTCTTCATTTTTGCGTTATTTTCCTTCTCCTCTTCTTCTCTTTCTTTTTTCCTTTTCCTTGTTTGTTTGCTGCACTTGCTATGGCTGAAAAGGAAACAAATGGGAAGAGGTCGCAGGACCCATCTAACCACGACTTGGACCTCCTTCAAGGCCAAGGCACTAATGGAAAGAATGATGAGGCCGACCCTCTCTTGGTGCAGCCAACTCCGTATCACACAAGTCGTGAGTTGTGGCGTGCTATTCGTGCTTTGACGCTGGCCATCGAGAAAATGGACGATAATGCGGATAGAGTAGCAATAGAATTGGCCCAAGCAAAGGCCGAATCTCGTCAAAATTCTCAAAATTTTGCTAGAATGAACACCGCACTTGGGAGGCAAAACTAACACTTGGTGCTGGTGCGACAACAAGAAGAGTTGCCCGCACCACCTCTCCATCATGGTGTGAATAATGAAATTCCAATGAATGATGTGAATAATGCCATCAACAACGGTGTGGATAACCAAAATCTTCCACCCATGAGAAATGGTGATTTTAAAAATGATCTTGGTGCGGAAAATGCTCCTCCACGCCAAATCAATCCTATTTTGCCTCCGGATGAAGTGATTGTTGACAATCTTGGTGAAATGAATCAAGTTGAGGAAAGAAATGTTGCTTATGTGCCACCCCATGCTAGGGTGAATGGTGCGAACAACAATGGTGCAAACAACAATGGTGCAAACAACTATGGTGCGAACATTCATGTTGTGCAGAATAGAAATGGTGCAAAGAATGGCAATGGTGCACACCACCAGGCCGCACATCACCATGCTTCACCTCCACCACAAGTGCCCATCGCACCATATCAAGAGGCTATGCCTTATCAAATCAATAGAGACCAGATTGTCGAGATGATACAAGACATTGTTGGCCCTGGATCCAGGAGAATGGGCCGTCCAACTTTCCAAGCTCCATATCCGGAGGAGTACGATCGGCTATATCCTTTTCCAAGGGGATATAAAATTCCTGAGTTCAATCCCAGCTTTTCAGGCCTCTTTGGTGAACACTCCACTTTGGAGCATATTGCTCGCTTCACTATTCAGTGCGGAGAAGCAAGTTCTGGTTTCCACAAGTTACGATTATTCCTGCACTGCATTACTGGGAATGCATTTACCTGGTACATTAATCTTCCACCTAACTCCGTTAGAACGTGGGAGGAAATGGAGAGAGTTTTCCACACTCAGTTCTATAGAACTGAACCTGAAGTTTCAGTGGGTGATCTTTCACGTTTGTATCAAAGGAAAGGAGAATCAGCGGAGGACTACCTTGCTAGATTCAAGAAGCTGAGAAACAGGTGTCACACCCCACTCTTAGAAGCAGAGTTCGTGCACCTCGCACATAATGGCCTAGACCTTGAGCTACGAAAGAAGTTTGAAGGTGTGGACTTCAGAGACTTATATGAAATGTCAACTAAAGTTGCTAGATACGAGACCTTACTCCGTGAAGAGGCGGAAAGAAGAAGTTCATCTTATGGCACCTATTATCAGGAGCCAAACTATGAACTTGGTGTGGCTGAAGTGGTGAAAGTAGACCGTCCCATTAAATGCCCATCCTTGGTGAAAGCTGGAGTTGGACATCCTCAAACTCAGCAAAGATTTGCCAAGGCATATCAGCAACAAGCCGAGAAGAAACCACATGATTGGGGCCGCACTTACTCATTTGATGTTTCAAAGGCTGAAAATATTTTTTGATTTCTTACACAAATCAGATATGATCAAGTTACCTCTAGGCCATGTCATACCTCCGCAAGAAGAAATCAAAGATAAAAAGTATTGCAAATACCATGACTCGTGGACACATTCCACCAATGATTGCACCGTCTTCCAAAATGTGGTGCAAGAGAAAATTGAAAGAGGTTTTCTCAAATTTCCTGAAGCACCTAAAAAGGAGATGCAGGTTGACAAGGATCCTTATCCCGCATCCATCCATATGGTGTCAATCAACTTTCCTAAAGATGGCCGCTTGACAAAAGAAGAAAATGCCAAAGGTGTTGCCATTGAAAAAGATGGTGAAAATGCAACAACAAAGGTGGCAGATGCGGTGACAGAACATGCCGATGCCAACGCACCAAAATCCAAAAATGGAGCTAAATACCTCATTACTAAAGTGAAAAGGTATGGCTATGTTGATCCTGAGCCAAAGCCTTTGGGTTTTCAAAGCACCAAGCCTTTGTCACCAAAATCAAGGGCATTGAGGCTACAAAATCCAAGAAAGAAAGTTGAGTATCCTCCACCAATTCATCCGATGGAACATTTGGTGCGTCCTAAAAGTTCACAATCAAATAGTGCACTTAGAAGGAAGCTCTATACACCAACTTCTCATCACCAAGATCAGGAGGCCGCACCAACAGAAAGGAAGGCACAAAGACTCTCTAAACCTAGAGAAGGTGTTCGTGAGAGGTACTCCCCCATACCAAGAAAACAAGGAATGGCGTGAAAAGCCATCCACTTCTGCAATGGCGCCATCATCCTCTAATGTGGTGCCATCAGTGGCAAAATAATCCCAAAAATCCTTGAAGCTTGATCCAGAGGCTATAAATTCAACCAAACATGGTGCAAAAAGATCAAGGCATGAGATGAGGCCCTGGTTAAATCAAAAGAAAGATGAATAACGCACCACAGCAGTTGAGGAGGAAGTTGCACTTCGAAAAGAGCATACAATCCAAAACCTTCGGCCAAGGATGGTGAGGCCAACTCCAAAGGCTAAAAATGGCACTTGGCAGAAGGTGCAACACCCCAAGTTCCCCAGCCAGCCCATTAAGCGAAATCGAAATACTTGGAGACGTCGTGGGCTTCGAAGGAGGGCCAAAGAAAGAAAGGAGATGGAAAAAGCTCCTATGGAGGTAGATGAAAGCTGCACCAATGAAGATATCACAAAGCAAGAAATGCCGCACTTCATTACTTCTGCAACAACAATTGAAGAATTGGTATCCAATTGTTATAAACCATGGAAAGCCAAGGCTTTGATTAAAAATGCAAAGCTAGATGAAAAAGCACTTCTACTTAATTGGAAGGAGGCTGAACTTGATGCTAGGGCCAGTGCCTTAACTGAAGTCGCACTTGGCCATGACATTCCTGACATCAATTATTTGGCTCGTGAAGGTAAAATTGACATGGAGACCATTCTTTTCTATCGAAAACTTGTCATTTTAGCAGTGCGAGAGCCAGAAAACAACACCATGCCTAACAATGATGGTGCAAGAGACGATGGCAGCAATGATGATGAAGACAATGGTCATGCACCAGAAAGTGACTTGGAGAAAAGATTATCCGACTACTTCGCACGAAGTTCCTTAGAGAATTTGGAGCTAGAAGTTGAGTCTTGGGCACCATTCGAAGTCACCACAATTATGACCATTGACGACATAGTCAAGAAGGGCGTGGAATATTGGAAAGCTGAAATTTTGCTTGAGACCGCATACTTGAAAGAAAGACATGCCAACATCAAGAAGAAAGAAGTTGAACATCTTGAAGAAGCAAAGAACCTTTCCGATGAGCGAAGCAAGATTGAGAAAAATGTCGCTCATGTTCTTCAACTTATCACTCGCAAATGGGAGGATGATCTTGACATCCTCTTAGTGGACCTTAGTTCATTTGGAGATGTCATGGAAGATGGTGAAAATCTTGCCACTCCAAAAGATGGCACACTTGAGGCTAACTTGGCCAAAGAGGCCAACCTCAATAATGAAGATAACACTACAAATGAAAATGACACCATGCAAGCGGAAGAATTCAATGAGAAATCTGAAAATTCCATTGTTTTTGGTCAATTCACCGTAGATCTTCTTTGCAAGGTTCTCATTTTACCTTGCACCTTTGCAGCTAAGACGCAAGAAAAAGTGGATCTTAATAAACCACTCCTACTTGGGAATGATAATGACACCATTCAACTACCTCAAAAGGAAGAAGTTGCACACTCGGGGGGCAACATTGATGGCGCCAAGGCCATAGTGTTCACCAAGCCTGAGGAACAAGCCACTTTTCACATTAAACCTTTGTATATCAAAGCTCATGTTGATGGCATTCCTATGAATAGAGTGCTAGATGATAATGGTGCCACAGTTAATCTTTTGCCACATTCCTCATTGAGGAAACTTGGCAAATGCACCGCTGACTTAATCAAGTCCAATGTCACTGTTAGTGATTTTTCTGGTGCTATAAAAGAAACAATGGGAATTTTACCCACACAACTCACCATTAGTTCAAAAACATCCCTCTCCGCATTCTTTGTGGTTGATTCAACTTCAACTTATAATGCATTGCTTGGAAGAGACTGGATTCATTCCAATTGGTGCGTACCATCATCTTTGCACCAAATGTTTATGTTTTGGAATGGTGCAGAAGTTGAAGTGGTGCAGGCAGATACCAAACCATTCAAGGTTGAATCCCATGCAGTTGATGTGAGATTTTATGATGGTAGCACCAGACCAGTCAGATTCATGGGCCAAGACAAGTATGGCCGACCAGTACCAATCCTGTCTACACATGAGATTGAGAAAGAAACCTTGAAAGAGGCTATGGAAAATCTTGTGCGGCCAAATGCTATAATTCCTTATAGGTCGCTTCCTAGTTCTCATATCATTGAGGAGATTCCATGAATCCACACCAAAAAGAAGTAAAAATGGCCAACGACACTTTGAAGAAGTTCTCGGCCTACCCACTCGAACAAAAACTTCAATGTCTAGAGGACTTAGCCGCCCCAGTTGCTAATGCGACTTATCAAAATCAAAATAAAAATCAAAATGAGATCACCATGGATGAACTTGACCATGCACCCATGAAGCTTGATGATCTCAAAGCCGAAGTGCAAGATCCTTTACTTGAAATTGATCTTGGCACCGATGGCAAGCATAGGCCAGTATACATAAGTCAACTCTTGGCCGAAGAAGACAAGCCACGATTCATCGCACTCTTGAAAGAGTACAAAGATTGTTTCGCATGGGACTATGATGAAATGCCTGGCTTAAGTCGAGAATTGGTCGAGCACCGACTCTCAATCATAGACGAACACCGCCCTTATCAACAACCTCCTAGAAGGATTGCAAATGATGTCATTCTTAAAGTTAAAGAGGAAGTTGAAAGGCTTCTTAAAGCTGGTTTTATCCGCACTGCAAGGTATGTAGAATGGATTTCTAACATTGTACCTGTAGTAAAGAAAAATGGTAAAATTAGGGTGTGTGTTGATTTTCGCAACTTGAACTCAGCCACCCCTAAAGATGAATATCCTATGCCTATTGCAGATCTATTAGTAGATGGTGCCGCCCAACATAGGATGTTATCATTCATGGATAGACATAGTGGCTACAATCAAATCTACATAGCAGGAGAAGATATTCACAAAACCGCTTTTTCGATGTCCTGGTGCGATTGGCACATTTGAGTGGATAGTGATGCCATTTGGGCTCAAAAATTGCTGGTGCAACCTATCAAAGGGCGATGAATGCCATCTTCCATGACATGATTGGTAAGTTTATGGAAGTTTACATTGACGATGTAGTTGTCAAGTCCCATAATTCTTTAGACCACATCGATCATTTAAGAAGATCATTCGAAGAATGAGGCAACATGGCTTGAAAATGAACCTTTTAAAGTGTGCTTTTGGCGTTCGTGCAGGTAATTTCCTTGGATTTTTGGTTCATTAACGAGGCATCGAGATAGACCAAAACAAGGCAAAGGCTAATATGCAAGCAAAGGCGCCATCCACCAAAAAGGAGCTTCAACGATTCCTTGGGCAAATCAACTTTTTGCGAAGATTCATCTCCAACACTGCTGGTAAAACCAAAGTGTTCTCACCACTGTTGAGATTGAAGAACAATGAAGAGTTCCAATGGAATGACGAGCACCAAGAAGCATTTGAGGCGATCAAAAATTACTTAGCATTGCCACCTGTCTTAGTTCCTCCTAGGAAAGACAAACCTTTGTACTTGTATATTTCGGCCAAAACATCATCTATTGGATGTTTGTTGGCCAAAGAAGTAGAAAAGGAAAGGAACAAGCAGTGTATTATCTAAGTCGGACTCTCACCGATGTTGAGAATAGATATAGTCCGATTGAAAAACTTTGTCTATCACTCTATTTTGCAGCAATAAAATTACGCCATTACATGCTCTATTTTAATGTGTATTATTGCCAAAACTGATGTAGTGAAGTACATGCTAATTCGGCCCATGCTTAAAGGCCGACTCGGAAAATGGTAGCTTGGCACATTCTGAGTTTAGTTTCAAGTATATCCCACAAAAGGCTGTTAAAAGGCCAAGCTATTGCAGATTTCTTGGCTGATCATCCTTGCATTGATCTTGGTGAGGAATTTGAAGATGCAGCCAAAGTCATGGAGATAGCATTGGCGCCTTGGATACTTGAATTTGATGGTTCTAGCACCACGGATTCGGCAGGTGCGAGCATTATTATTTCATCACCTCAAGATGCGTGCACCATGATGGCTTTTCACCTAGATTTTGATTGCACCAACAATCAAGCGGAATATGAAGCACTCATCATCGGATTGGAGATGCTTAGGGAAATGAAAGCCACATTCATACACATAAAAGGTGATTCACTATTGGTTATCAACCAACTCACCGAAGAATACAAATGTACAAGTCCATCTTTGTTGCCATATTATGCCATGGCTATTCAATTGATGGATGAATTTGACGATGTGAGCATTGAACATGTGCCTCGACACCAAAATGACGGAGCAAATGTTGCAGCACAATTGGCATCCGGTATCACCTTCCAAGATAAGATATGGAAGAAAGTGGTGCATGTTGAAAGAAGAAGCATGCCATCGGAACTCATTAGAGAAAACGTGTTCGAAGTTTGCAACATAGATCATCACCACACCGATTGGCGAGAACCATTCATTCAATACCTCAACAATCCATCAATAAAAGTTGATCGAAGAACAAGGACTTTGGCCGTGCACTATACCTTGTTGGCCGACGAATTATATCGAAGAGGTGAAGATGGTGTTTATCTAAGATGCTTAGATAAAGAAGAAGCCAGAAAGGTGTTGAAAGATGTACATCAAGGCTTGTGCGGAGCGCACCAAGCCGGAAGAAAAATGAGATGGCTTATACGCCGTCATGGCTTTTATTGGCCATCGGTGCTGAAAGTTCGCATCGAATTTGCTAAAGGATGTGAAGAATGCCAAAAATATGGACCTGTTTTTTAGGCTTCCATCCGAAGAGTTGCACTCAATTATCAAACCATGGCCGTTTAAAGGTTGGGCAATTGATCTAATTGGAAAAATTTTCCCACCAGCTAGGGGAGGAGTGTGCTTCATCATTGTTGCCACGGATTATTTCACCAAATGGGTGGAAGCTAAGGCAATGAATAATATCACACATGTGGAAGTTAAGAAATTCATAGTGGAAAATATAATTCACCGCTTTGGAATTCCAGAAACACGTACAACTGATCAAGGCAACAACTTTGATGGCAAGATAGCTGCAGAATTGGAAAAAGAATATGGCCTCAAATTTACAAGGTCTACACCTATATTATGCTCAAGCAAATGGTCAAGCCAAAGGCCTCCAACAAAGTAATCTTGTCTATCATTGAGAAAATGATCAAGAACGCACCAGGAAAATGGGATGAACATTTACCAAAGCATTATGGGCATACCGTATGTCTCAGTGTTCTAACACCGGTGTAAGTCCTTATAGTCTCACTTATGGTCATGATGCCATAGTGCGAGTAGAAATCCTGGCCAAGTCGGCCAGGGTAGCATTCTAAAACAATCTTACTTGGGAAGAATACAATGAATCCATGATGATTGATCTTGAAGATGCGGAGTCAGAAGCATTATCAGCTTTAGATCATTTGCAAGCTCAAAAGAGAAAGGCCGAAAGAAGCTACAACAAGAAGGAGAGTTGGTGTGGAAAGCTACTTTGCCTATTGGTAAAAGAGATAGAATTATGGGGAAATGGACACCTAAATGGGAAGGTCCATTCCGTATAAGGAAAGTGCTAAAAAATGGTGCTTATTGGCTTGAAACTCAAGATAGAAAATATCACCCAAAATTCATAAATGGTAGATACTTGAAAAAGTATTATCCAAGTGCGTGGAAGGCTGAGTCAGTGCCGGAACCAGAGTTTGAGCCAATTCTGAAGAAGATGGTGTGGAAATTATGGCACTGCAGCAATATACGGCCATTCTATTCACCAACGTATAGTTGCAATACTTAAAGCACTAAGTGGACATAGCCGCCCCAAGTGTATACTTGCGGCTTTTAAATAAAACAAAAATATTTTTCCTTTATCATTTGATGGAAATTTAATTTTTGTGGTTAAAAAAATATTGCAAGGTTTTTTGAGGACAAATTGGAAATAAATTGTGGCTTAAAGCCATCTTTAGTGACAAAAATTACTTTTGGCACCGTCATCAAAGAAGAAAAAGCTTGGATTTTTGGCCTAAAGGCCGAAATTTTTAGGGTTTTATGGCTTTGCACCAATTGCAAGTGAGGCCATTACCCTAATTCATCAATTATTGATTAGTTGGTGTAGTCAAATTTATACCACAATCAAACATGAGCAAGATCTATATGGCTAAAATAAATTTATAAGCCATAAGATAGGAAATATTTTTGGTAATTAAATTCTAGTTGGTTATGTAACTTGGCCACTTATGCATAAAATTCATAGTTTGGCAAAAAACATGTGCCACCAATTCAAATTGCAATTGTTCAAATGAAAGTGCATAAACCAAAATTTAAATTATCCATAAGCACCATAAAAACACAAAGAGGTGCAATAACCACATTTCCTATCTTATTTCTTGTTCTTACCCAGGGATTTAGGAAGGAACTTCCTCCAAGAGTAGAACTCATCCTCATATGAATTAAGAAGACTCTCAAGGGAATCCTTTTCCTTGATCACCTGCTCATAGTCGGCTATAGACTTGGAAAGATCCTCAGCTTCCTTCATGATGTGATCGCAATCCAGTAAGGCCGATTTCTCCCTCTCAGCAGACAACTCAGCAAGCCTTTTCTTAATGGCACCAGCCCTAGCCGTGATGGTGTCAAGCTCATCTTGAAGTAAGGCCTCCTCATTGCTTAAAGTAACTTGATTACGAGATCTGGAGACATCTGAATCAAGCTTGGCTTGCCGACCCTCATATTGCTCTTGTTTGGTGCAATATTCATTAAACCTAGCAAGTGCGGGATGCCATTTAGAGAGAAATGACTCAAAATGCTTATGGAAGTTGCGCCAAAACCGAGATTTTCTCGACTCAAGCTCAGGTGCAGCGGACAAAATAAGGGCATAATCATAAAAGGGATCCAAAGACTCAGCATTAACAGCAATATTGATATTGGTAAAAAGTTCTCTAAGGCCTTGTAAAGCCTCCAGCAACTCGGATTCCGAAGGTGCATGAGGACATGAAGCTGCTAAAATCCCAGAAGCTTCTGGCAAGACTTTTGAGATAAATATCTTTAAAGAATCACACTTCTTAGCCAGTGCAGCAGGATCATGAAAGAAACCACCAAGTAAGTATTCTACTTATAATTTTGAAATATCTACAAAGCGCGTAAGTTGGTTTCTTACCGAGGGAGGAGAAACATTTGAAATTGGTGCCACAAAAGTTTCATCTTCAGGGAGGTTCGAACTAGCCTTCTGAATTGATGGCACCACATTTAGGTCAACCTAAAATCAAGTTTGGTGAATAATATATGTTTGCCGAACTTAAGAAGCAAAAGGAAGTAAAGTGCGAAGCTTACTTGATCTTGTGCAGAAAATTTGGAAGCCAAAGCTTTTGGTACAGGTGCAGGTGCAACATTTTTCTTCCGAATTCCAACATTTGAACATGGTGTAGCACTAATGGCAGCTAAGTCAGGGATTGGATCCTTTGCCATCTGCACCAAGGAATCAAACACTCAGAAGGTAAAATTATGAAACATGATGA
>AWWV01008676.1:0-75742 GCA_001974805.1 Corchorus capsularis
AGGAAAAAAATCTGCACGCTGAAAATGAAAACATGTCAGGTCAATTTCAGGTCGGCCCTTAGTTAGTCGACTAAAAATCAAAGCTAAGTGCACTAATCCAAAATGCAAAAATCTTATATATAGCCTTGTTCCTTTTCAGTATTAACTTGATTCACTATATATATCGTGTGTATATATATATATTCCTTTTTTTTCTTTCATTTGTATATATATTCAAATGAAAGCAACACTTGATATAATAATATACTAGACCCATGTACTCACTTCACTACGTGAGTACGAAATTATAATATTAAAAGGTTAGTTATGTTTAAATAGGTAGTTAATGGTAGTTTCTTTTTTGGTACAATTAATTTTTTTTTCAAATGAGTAGTTTTTTTAAATGATATAGGTAAAAGTGAATCCGTTTTTATTTTAATTGTCAAGTGTGAGACAAACTCGTCTTCACATAGTATAGATGACACAGAACAAAAAGTAAATTAATTGGGGCTTTGACTTGGACCGAGTTGGCCGGACTTTTATTTTATTATTGGGCTTTTAATATTTTGTTTTGTTTAGTACTTTCATTAGTTTTAAGAAAACCGGTCCTAGTTAATCAAATATTTTCATAAGTTTTATCTCAATTTTCTGGGGTTTTGGAAAACACATGAATTTTTATCAATATTTATCCAAGTGGATTCTTGGTCGTGCTATACCTGCGATATCTATAATCTATAACAATATATAAAATTAGAAGTAGAAATACCAAAAAATCAGTTGAGAAATCTCACCACATTCACCCAAGAACAAATTGTCAGGGGTATTTTGGTACTTTTGTGCTTAGTTTTTTTGTTATTTTGGTTGATGGTTGAGGGCATTTTGGGAAGTTTGAAACAAAGTTACTATTACTGAGCCTCGCTTATAATAAACAAATCATTTTTTTCTGATCTATTTATCAAATGATCCCTATACTTTTATGCTTTATGCTATTTAGTCCCTCACAATTTTTGGGTTGGACGATTGAACGTTTCGCCTTTAATTCTTTTATTTTTTTTGTTTTGTTTGTCCGATGAAGGTGATTCAAGTGCCTATTAAAAGGTAATTTCATGATCTACAACTTCCATGAAGAACTCAAAAGTCAATTTTAATGTTTTGATCAAAAAAATGCTTCTGAAATTTTGTGGTCTCGATTGCCGATCTATTTGATATCGTATAAATTTCGGTCCACTTGTCTGATTGAGGTTGTTCAAGTGTCGATTAAAAAGTTATTGTGTGATCTACGACTTTCGTTAAAGGCCTGAAAGCTGAATCCCTATACTTTTATGCTTTATGCTATTTAGTCCCTCACAATTTTTGGGTTGGACGATTGAACGTTTCGGCTTTAATTCTTTTATTTTTTATTTTGTTTGTCCGATTAAGGTGATTCAAGTGCTTATTAAAAGTTAATTTCATGATCTACAACATCCATGAAGGACTCAAAAGTCAATTTTAATGTTTTGATTCAAAAAAATGCTTCTGAAATTTTGTGATCTCGATTGCCGGTCTATTTGATATCGTATAAATTTCGGTCCACTTGTCCGATTGAGGTTGTTCAAGTGTCGGTTAAAAGGTTATTGTGTGATCTACGACTTTCGTTAAGGGCCTGAAAGCTGAATTTGATTAATGATTTTCGTGGAGGGTTTCAAGAGGGAATTTTTATGTTTGGTCTCCATAAACAAATAATTTTTTTGTTGGATTATTCATCAAATGATCCATATACTTTTATGCTTTATGTTATTTAGTCCTTTCACAAATTCTGGATTGGACGATTGAACGTTTCGACTTTAATTCTTTTATTTTTTGCTTTACTTATCTGATCAAGGTGATTCAAGTGTCTATTAAAAGGTAATTTCATGATCTACAACTTTCATGAAGGATTCAAAACCAATTTTCATGTTTCAATTCTAAAAAAGACTTCTTAAATTTTGTGGTCTCGATTGTCAGTCTATCTAATATTGTATAATTTTCGATCTACTTGTCCGATTGAGGTTGTTCAAGTGTCGGTTAAAAGGTGATTGTGTGATCTATGACTTTCGTCAAGGGCTTGAAAGCTGAATTTGATTAATGAGTTTCGTGGAGGATTCGAGAGGGAATTTTTATATTTGGTCTCCATAGACAAATATATTTTTTGCTGGATTATTTATCAAATGATCCTTATACTTTTATGCTTTAAGCTATTTAATCATTTATAATTATGGGTTGGACGATTTAACGCGTCGCTTTTATTTTTGTATCTGTTTTATTTGTCTGATCAAGGTGATTAAAGTGTCTATTGAAAGGTAATCTCATGATCTACAACTTTCATGAAAAACTCAGAAGCCAATTTTAATGTTTTGATTCTAAAAAATGTTTCTTAACGTGGTTTCGATTGCCGATCTATTTAATATTGTATAATTTTCGGTCCACTTGTCCGATTGAAGTTGTTCAAGTGTCACTTAAAAGGTTATTGTGTGATCTATGACTTTCATTAAGGGTATGAAAGTTGAATTTTATTAATGAGTTTCATGGAGGATTCAAGAGGGAATTTTTATGTTTTGTCTCCATAAACTAATTTTTTTTGTTGGATTATTTATCTAATGACCCTCATACTTTTATGCTCATGCTATTGAATCCTTTACAATTATAGGTTGGACGATTTAACGCTTTGACTTTTGTTTTTGTATTTTTGTGTTCTATTTGTCCCATTAAGGTGATTCAAGTGTTTACAGGAAGAACTCAAAAACCAATTTTAATGTTTCAGTTTTAAAAAATGCTTCTGAAATTTTGCGGTTTTGATTGCCGGTCTATTTAATATATTGTATAATTTTCTGTCCACTTGTCC
Source organism: Corchorus capsularis (assembly GCA_001974805.1). Classification (NCBI taxonomy): domain Eukaryota; kingdom Viridiplantae; phylum Streptophyta; class Magnoliopsida; order Malvales; family Malvaceae; genus Corchorus; species Corchorus capsularis. The sequence goes on from AWWV01008676.1 coordinate 2,840, forward strand.
GATTGAAGTTTTTCGAATGACGGTTAAAATGTTATTATGTGATCTATGACATTTACGAAGAACCCGAAAGTTAAATTTGATTCTCCAGTTATAAAGTTATTCAAGTGTCGGTTAAAATGTTATTGCATGATCTATGACTTTCATAAAGGACCTAAAATCTTAATCAATTCGATTATTGGTTTTATTAGTTTCTATTAAGAATTAATCCACTATCCATTTTCTTTGATTAGTTTTGATCATCAATTATATAAAATTTTGTTCTCAATCTTTCCAGTTCAATGAACAATGTTTGTCATCATTTCTCATTATGTAAATCAATGATTCTCTTAATTATCATTCAACTTGAAAAAGAAAAAAAAAATTTGTGCCCCGTAGTGAAGCGCGGGCAGTACTCTAGTACTCCCTCTATTCCGAATTGAATAACCACTTTATAAATGGTACGGAGTTTAAGAAAAGTGGTATTTTGATGGATATTTTACAATTGTATCCTTAAAAATGAGTATGAAGTGGTGGGTCCCATTAAAAGTTAATGTTTAAATTAAGGGTAATATTGTAAAAATGTTTACCATTTTAGAAAAGTGGACATTATTTTGGAACATCCAAAAATAATAATGTGGTCATTTAATATGGAACGGAGGGAATATTATATAATAGTGTAAAGATAAAGCAAATTAATTAAGTGCTAGCTTCACATCCGACAAGTGATTAGTCAGAAATAGGGTTGTAATTAATTTCTCGGGATTGGTAAATTAAATTCCAATATATGCGTCGGCCCTGTCAAAATCAAAATCAGGAGAGCTGCAAGCTGTTATCTCCCGATCAATCCTTGGTGGCCACAAATCGAACTCAAATAGTGTCATAGAGAAAAACCAAGATGGGGGATTTTCTTCGTCAATCGGACCCTACAAAGTTAGGAGGGAGAGAAGACAGCTGCTTTGGGCCTTGGGCAAAAGGTCACTCTCAAACAGAGTTTCATTTCAAATTAAGACCCCAATATATCATATATGCATTATGCATGCACGAGCTGATGAACCCTAAAAGTGTATCTTCCCACATTTTCCCTTGTCTTGTTAATCAATACAATATATTCCAGCTTTGATTAATAAACCCACTTGCTCCATCATAAGCGTCGTAATCATCGTATTTAAGGTTCAGAACTTAAGCAACCAATTAGCCCAACAAAATCTACTTAATTGGATTCCAATATTTTGTTCACTTAGCGAAAAATCGGTTGTTACAATAGTGACGTTTTCAAGGCATAAAAGATGATATTTAGCTAGCTAGCTCCATTTAATTCCCACTTTATATGTATAAAAAACGATAATTATTTGATACACTGATTGTTTAAATTTTGGACTTCACAAGTGGGGTGAGGGATTGATACATGTTTATTTTCTGAATTAATTTTATTTTTAAAATATAAAACTATTTCCTAAATGACACATGTCACCCTTACAACCCCTCATCTGCTAAACTCCACTGAAGGTGTATTGTATAATTTTCCATAAATAAAAAGATAATTATTTGATACACTGACAATATAAATTTTGGACTCCACAAGTTGGGTGAGGGATTGTAATACAAATTGATGTCCCCTCTAATGACTTCATGTTTACAACATAGATATTACTCATACTATTATTATTATTGAATTTTCCGACTCTTTATAGTGCTCAAGATAAACATAAATGTTGGAATTCATCTGGTCTCGAACTACGTACTGACTTCACTTCAAGATCTCTTCTGGTAAGCGTAAGCCCTTTCTGGATCCGTTTAAAAGAGGTGGTACGTGGTTACAGGCAGAATCATTATTGTTAGTAAACTAAGCATGAAAATATTACCAAAATAATAATAATAATGTTTTGTAGGAATTCGATCGTAATGATGTCTTTGCCAATGAATATAGGTTCATTGTTTCTAGTAAGTCTTTTTCCCATCAACCTTTGTCCGAAAATATTTGTCTCATCTAGCTAGGAAAATTTCAGATATGTTCAAATCAGCACTTTTGGATCCACTATATATAAATAATGTGGATATAAATCGTAATTTTTTCATGAATAAAATTACACTTCGAAATCGAATTGCTGAAAAAAGGAATGTATGCACAAAATTATCTTTATCATTTAAGCCCCATATAGTGTACATATATATCATATTCTTTTTCCATAATATAATAGCATATAGTTTGAGAAGTAAATCATTTTAATTAATCTTTGGTAACAAACATATATAAACACAAGAAAGGCAAACACTCAAATACAAAATACCATTCAATGATTGAGCAAAAGGGATAGTTTTTGATAGAAAACAAATATTAAATTTGTATTTCTTATATATTTCCCCAATTGAACCAGCCGACAAGGATATAAACCTTGAACAACCATATCTAAATTCACAAAATCATACAAGTACAAAAAAATAAAAACATTTTTGTACAAACTAAAAAAAAACCTAACAAGTTTTTAATTTGATTATTAAAATCAAGTAAAATATTCAAATAAATATAATGGAGGGGTGGATCTAAAATTAGAACCAGAAAAAATGGGAGAAAATTAATTTGAAAAAAGAATAGAAAGGACAAAAATAGGAGAAAGAAGAAAGAAGGCCTTGATTTGCTGCATAAACTCGGTCGTCCACATGCAGGTGATCACAAGGGGATGAGGCTGAGATTCAGGTCGGCCCATTTTGCTTCTTTTTTTTCTTTTTAATTTTCTATTTTTAATCTTAGAAAAAAAAAATATGGTGCCAAAAAGAAATCTTAGAAAAAAATAAGATATAAGATAATGGGCCCACGTGCTTGTTTCTGCATGAAAGCCCAGAAACAGGCCACGAGTTCTTTTTAATTTTTTTGTTTGTTTTTTTTACATGTTTTGTTACTTTTGTATAAGGGTTTTAATTTATTTTTAGGGATTTTTTAGCCAACTTTGTTTTAGGGACTTTTTTAGGGATTATTAGGTCAGCTTAAATTTTCACTTTTCTCCCTTTCTTTTGCGGGTCCCAAAACTCCACCACCCTTTATATCTCTTGTCCCACTTCTCCTCGTGATATGTTTCTTCCTCTTTGCAATATTTTTTTCCCTTCATGCACCATTTTTCTACTTTATTAGGTCATTTTTCTACTTTAAAGGGGTAAAGATGTTGAAATATGGATAAATGCCATGATTTATCTATATATATATGATTTTTGAACCCCCAAAGATCTTCATGAATCTTGTGGTGTATTCCATGCATTTTTTACTTAACAAAGTTATTATTTATGTTTTGTTAATATTTGAAATTGTGAAAATTTGATTTTGAATCTTTTATGATGCTTGTAATTAATAGTCAAGTTTTTAGTTTCTTGCTACTAACCGTCTAGGTTTTAACTTATATTAGACTAATAGGATAGTACTAAATTCTCTTGTTTTTTTTTCAGTTCTACTCTTTGTTTTATTAACACTAGCGCACGCTATAACAATTGGTTTAATAATTAGTAGTAATTAATAAGAGGTGAGGAGAAGATAGGAGAGGAATACGTATTCTGATGTCGCATGAACTTGATACTTCTTATTTAAGTTCTGATTATTATAGAAGTCGACGGTCAATCGGTCATGATATTAAATTCTCAATTCTAATGAAATCAATCTTAATTTTAGTGATTAAAGATAAAAGTAGTTTTAAGAAAGGAAAATAAAAAAAGTTTTCACTAATTAGCAAAATTTGAAGTACTTGATTATTGGATTCTAATTCTAATTCTTTTTTTTGGGTGAAAATTATTAATTCTAATTATTATAATTCTAAGGAAAGGTGATGAAATAATTAATCTTAATTTATAGCCAAAAGAAGCTAAAGTAGGTAGATTGAATATAATAGGCCTAGGGGGATGAGGAGGGAGCATGAAGGCTTTTGGTTACATGAAATAGAGTGCAAATGTGCAATGCATTGGCATGGCATGCATCATCAATCATGTTTGTATTTCAGACTGAGTTCACTCTTATCCATTTCTGTGAAACTGATCAAAAGGATTATATATGGATGGATTGATGACTACAAAACACAGCTGATAGTTGCTTCCTCAGATCTTGACATCTGGCTTTTTACTGATGAAATCATTATCATCAGCAGACATTAGCAAATGCTAACCACTTTCCAGTGGGCCACCCATAGAAATTTATATATAATATGATAAATCCAACCAATATATATACTATATGAAATTTAATTTTTATAACTAAAAAAAAATACAACCTTCTTATTTCTCCCTCTTTTTTCTCAAAGGAGACAATTTGATTGCACAAGACTGTTCCAGACCCTATATTCTCTCCCTAGATGAAAATTTTGGAATAAATCAGACACCCAAACCCAATTATATAGATCATCAATTTGTTCTTTTCTTTAGTTTCCTCTTCCTCGCAAAGCTTCTAATTTAATTTTGTTAATCTTTTATTTGATCATGCTAGTAAGGAATATATATATATATATGTATTCAAATTATGCAACATATAATCTTGGGCTAACCTCTAACCATAGACATGTTGATCATTTTGATAAATGAAAATTAATGTATAAGAAAAAGAAATTGGCTAATGAATAATGATAATTTTAATAATCCAACAAAAGCAACTTATGTTTAGTCACCTGAACCTGATTAATATTCCCTTTACATGTTGCCAAGAAAGCCTCTGCTTTGACTTTCATATAATGAAGTTTATAAAAAGTGACAATAATAAGGCTAATCATGATTTGGTATTGTTGGTAATGCCCGGTCCAAGGATTATTATAAAGTAATTAAACTCTTATTACCTACACAGAAGGTTTATCCTGTTGGACTCCAAATAAACAAGTTCATATTTTTCATTTACAAGACTCTAAGCCGAAACTTTAAGTAAATGGTATCTTTATACTCAACTCAACATACCTCATTAAATTGTATCTTAAATTCAAATTCTAACTAAGTTAATCTTAACAGTATCTTTACTTCTTTTTTTTTTTTTTGCCAGAACAATATCTTTACTATTGGGTACTTAGAGATTCATTCAATTTTAAATCTTGATTTTTTTCTTTTGAACAAATCTCTTTATAGATATTGAATTTAACTTCCAATTTGAAATAGTATAGTACATATGTAAGATTCACTAAAGTAAAAGTGATGAATATATAATTTCATAAGTAACATGTTCCATAATATATCTAATTATTATTTGTTGACAATGCTAATCGATCAATAATCATTTAATGACGAATATCTCCTCAACATCAATTCAAGATTTTAAGAATTAATATGTCGTGGCCATTGAATTAATTGGTTGTAGCAGCTTAGGAAGTGAAACCATGTGACATTAAACAGCTTTTGTCTTTAACCTTAAACCAACAAGACAAACCACATTTTTAGATCAAAAAAATGTCAAGGGCAATTCCGTCATAAAGAAAACCCCCACGTGAAGATTACATTCACAAAATGTCAACTTCGTTATTTTGCCAAAATCTAAGGAATTTTCCATAACCGATCATGCATATAAGCCCATTTTCCCTCCTCTGTTTTTTGCCCTGAGCTAACTTTACACATACTATATCTCTGTTTTTTTCTTTCCTTTTTTTCTTCATAGAAATTACACTTAGACTCACTCAACAGCTACCAGCAATGCGAGGGGTCGTCTTTTTAATGTCGGTGCTCCTTTGCGCCACCTTTCATGTCGCCCTTTCTGCCACCAACACCACGGCGGCGAGGAACGGCACGGTGGCTGACGGTAAGAAAACATGACATATATACATGTTAGTGTTTTTGTGTTCTGTTTCAACTAAACTGTTCTTAGCTTGTTGCCTGGCTCCAAAAGTCTTTTTCATTGCATTTTTATTTCAAAACTTGTTTCTTAACTATTGGGGATTTTGGTTTGTACAAAAACTACTGTGAACTGTCAAGTAAATTTTGAATTTTTTCAAAAAACTTTAAAGAGACAGTCCATACTGGGAATTTGAAAGTTAAGCTATAGGTGGAGAATGACAGGTATGACCTTATTATGTTGATATGTTTGTATTTTTTTGGAGGGTAATTAAGGTCATTTAGAGAAGCCATGACATAAATTCATCACCATAGGATAGCACTATAGGTGCAGAGTTTTCCTGGAAATTTTTTTGCAGAAACAGAAATTTCAGCGGCAACTTTGCCAAATTTCCTTAAAACATCATAAAATAAGCTTCTGGGCAATTAACTTAAGCAAGGCCAGTTTGTTTAGCCTTATGATGTAAAGAGTAGATTTGTGTTAAATTCTGGAGATGGACCACTTTTGCAGATATTGAGCTGTAATTTGCACATGGTGCAAGTTAAAATTCATACCATAAGCATGAAGACTTTGCATGCAGTACTTGGATTAGAATAGCCATTTTAATTTACTATTTCTAGCAAAGATGCCAAAAGTTTGCCGAATAACTTTCTGTTTCATGATGATTTCATTTGATTTTGATTTTTTGAATGAAGACATCTTTTTTTCTTGCCCTTTTCAGTATACTGTAGTATTAACTCACTCAAAAACATCTTACTTCACCATCTCTATCTGTTCTTTTCCTGACTGGACCACAAAACATTCATGATTACCTTGATTAAATGTCTTGAACATGCATTAATTAACAGAATTGAGATTGGGTTTTTGATTTTTTATTGTTTGGAATATTGATTACTGAAATTTTCATTCAGGGTTGTTGGAGAATGGCAACTTTGAGCTAGCCCCAGATCCCAAAAACATGAAAGGAACAGTTGTTTTGGGGAAGTATGCAATTCCAGGATGGATTAATGAAGGATTTGTGGAATACATAAAATCTGGGCAAAAGCAAGGGGACATGTTACTAGTGGTGCCAGAAGGGGCCTATGCAGTGAGGCTAGGGAACGAGGCATCCATCAAGCAGAAATTGAAGGTGATCAAAGGGTTGTATTACTCCATCACGTTTAGTGCAGCAAGGACTTGTGCTCAGGAGGAACGGTTGAATGTCACGGTGGCGCCGGATTCGGGTGTCTTGCCTATCCAAACAGTGTATAGTAGCAATGGTTGGGATTGCTATGCATGGGCATTCCAAGCAGAAAGTACAGAAGCAGAGGTAATTATTCATAATCCAGGAGTGGAGGAGGATCCTGCTTGTGGACCACTTATTGATGCTGTTGCTATCAAGGCCTTATATCCTCCTAGACCAACTAACAGTAAGTCTTGCTTTTTGGTTCCTTTTAATTTCACCTTCAAATCGTATCATATAATTGGGTTTTTCAAAGTTGGCACTAGTTTGAAAATTGGGTTTTCACTTATGGGTGAATTAATTCATAGTGGTATATTATATATGTATATGTAGGAACTTGATAGTAACCTTTGTCTGGCTTATCTTTTTGGTGTGGGACATGAAACAAAGCAACTTGCAAAAGTTGTATGGGCTATAGATATGAAACGAGACTTACCAAATTATAGGTCATTCCTACTAGAGGAATATATGTTACACTACACATTCAAGACTTTATGCTCATCTGTGCATTACCAACCTCTGTTGGGTCAAGTGGAAATAACTGATCAATACCCCTTGGGGAAAGTCTCAGATTCGGGTCTTGTGACTGGAGAAATAGATGCTTAGAGAGCTTCCCCAATATAGTTTATTAGGAACATCCCAATTCCCTTACGAAGCAAGATTAAATCTTGATGTTTGTCAATTAAGCTAGTTTTAAGCACATTTGTGAAAATGTTGCCAATTTTGACAGTGTAGTATGAAACTTGTTGAGAGGAGGGAAATTTGAAATGGAGATACTGAATTTAAGAACAGTGTGGCCATGGGATTCAAGTTATGGTTCAGACTTTCAGCTAGCCAGGCGCTGATCTAGCAGACCATATATCATTTAATAAGTCACTGGTACAAAATACCTAACAAATTGGTCCCAATTCACATGACATTCAATGCTATTTATTACATTTACATATATATGTAGTTCTAATTAATACTTAGAATGTTACTATAACTAGAGTAATTAACTACTAATAGATTTTACAATTTTTTCTCTATGTATCCTGCAGAGAATATATTGAAAAATGCAGGTTTTGAAGAAGGTCCATACATATTCCCCAACGCAAATTACGGTGTCCTAATCCCACCAAACATCGAGGACGACCACTCCCCTCTCCCTGGCTGGATGGTCGAATCCCTCAAGGCTGTCAAGTACATTGATTCAGCCCATTTCTTCGTGCCACAAGGGCGAAGAGCCATAGAGCTAGTTGGCGGGAAAGAGAGTGCCATTGCTCAAATTGCAAGGACCATCGTTGGCAAAACTTATAGGCTCACCTTCGCCGTCGGTGATGCTAACAACTCTTGTGCAGGTTCCTTAGTCGTCGAGGCATTTGCCGGTAAAGACACGATCAAGGTCCCGTATGAGTCAAAGGGGAAAGGTGGATTCAAGCGTGCAGTGCTGACATTCAAGGCCGTTTCCAACAGGACAAGGATCATGTTCCTTAGCACGTTTTACACCATGAGAAATGATGATTTCTCTTCCCTTTGTGGCCCAATTGTTGACGACGTCAAGTTATTGAGTGTTCGTAACACTTGATCTATCTTATATATCTGCAATATGGGAACTGTGTTTCGGAGGATGTTGATCAAGGCAAGTCGGATTTGGCCTCTGGGTATATTGAATCTTTTGCTATACTATATATAAGAATGTTTTTTTTTTCGGTCTTTTTGGGGAATGGAAAATCATGGGTTTTCGTGTGAGTTTTATTAGCATATATATATATATATATAATATCCAACAAAATAAGAGTATATATATATGATCCATTTACTAATATCAGGGTAGTATACTAGTGTGATTTTATTACGTGTTTATGTATTTCACTTATTTTAGCATAATAAATGAGAAAATTGTTAATATATCCATTTTCTGCTTCTCTTCTCTTCTCTTCTCTTTTCTAAACTATGTCAAAGAATGATTTCTACTACTAATACATTAAACAATGGAAATTAAGATATTTTGAAGATCTCAAGTTCGAATCTTAAGATAGCCGAGAAAAAGATTCACAGGATTCTAAGAAAGTTATTTACAATACAATACTTGGATCCTTAAATCTGAAGCTCCAATCATAATTGATAAAGATTTACATGACTGATAAGAGTTATTTACTGGCAGTTGACTTCGCATGGCCATTTGCATCACCGACACATCCTTGTTTGATCAATAAGGAAACTATACATCCTTATTCGATCAATGGAAATCAACAGGGTGCAATTTGCATGAAGGAATAAAAGTTGACACAATGTCAAAACATACAATCTTTTGCAAATTATACAATGTTTGCCAATCAATTTCTTATGCCTATTGTCTAAAATTCTCATGTTCGATTTGCTCATAAACACTAAACACATACATGTTCAAGCAAAAGTATATGTGAATGTATTTCAGAAGAAAATGTCGATGCAATCCCCTGTTAATTGTCCCTTTTAACCGTAATAATTGCCTTTTTTATGCCCCTGCTAGAGCCTAGACCCCCAATAACACCATTTTGTGAAACAAATCACATTTATTCATTCTCCTTTGACAAGATTTGTTTTGTTCCGTTGGAGTTAAATCCTCAGCTAAAACGTCAATAACTTCAAAACAGCTGTGAAGCCTTATGATTTATTGATGAGATACACCGGCGTGATCAATGAAGTCCTCTTAAGTAGCCATGATTTCACCCCTGCTATGCACACAAGTAAGAAAGAAAGAACCACAGGCCCAAGCATCCACTCATAAAATAGCAAAACTTAAGCTACTATGCTTAGTATCATTCATACAACAGAAACAAGTGTCAGCAATGGTTGTGATACTAAGCCAGTCTATAACATATTGTTGTCCATAGATGACAGTCAGATAGTACCGCAGAAAATTAAAGATTAAGTAAGATCAAAGATGGTAATGCAGGAGGCATAATAAGTAATTCTAAATGAGGGGGATAAACAGAGAACTATAACCATCAGGTCGTGAGTTGCTAAAAGCATATACCAATAAAATGCGCATAAATTGTTTACAGGGCATAACCACTCCTAGGAAGCCATACAGTTTAAAAAAAAAGGTATGTGCCGTTCCCAAATTTCGTGTTAATTCACCAGTCAAGCGATGCAGATTACACAAGGACAGCAATACCTACCACAAAGATAATTCTGTCTAATTTGTTTGCTTTTGGAGCTTAAAAAGGAGTAAAGTATGTCCCTTCAGAGTGTCGATAAAATGGAGTAAAGCATGAAAGAAAGGCTTGTTTACATTAAATCCAAAAGCAACAATAACAAACCCTTAATCAGTTTAAAGTAGTGGCTACTGCACACTTAAGACCATCTCAGAAGCACTGCAGCTCAATCTATTTCCATACCTTCAAATTAAATCTTTGCTCAAAACCACTTGATAAAGCAGAGCATTTACAAACTTCTGTCCTGGGTGAAACCTGTAATAAATCACAAAAGGAAAAATAACTCAAAATCCGAAGTAAACAGAAAGAGTAAAGAAGTGAGGAGAGATCTTACACATGAACATGTGAAAAATGAAAAAAGAAAAAGATTAAAGAAGACTGGAAAATACTTTATACTGGGAGTAGGAACAGATTACTCTCTTCTATATCACCCTGCAATTTTTCATCCCCGCACATTTTTCTCTAGATAATCCACGTGGAAGTAACATATATTCATAGTCCACACAATAATATCGGAAGCTCAAAATACATAGTGGTAATCTATAGTCAGTTAAGAGTAAAAGAAGACCAGCCACATGATTTCACCTAATCTCTACTATTAACGTGACAATTAGCTACCTGACTCCTTTCCTAACTATAAGCCTGCACTTCAATTTTTCCCTTCTTTCCCTAACTCTGCAGGTAGAGATATAACTCAGTTTCTTAAAAATTTCATCACTAACAGCCATAAGCAGTTAGGATCTCAGAATGAAGTAACAATCTATATCCCAGATGCCAAATCACAGCCTCAACACGAATGGCATAAGACAATTTGGTTCATGGTCTCACATCTTTACTTACCTAACTCATTTTATACCATAAACATTTTTCCTCATGTCTAATATTTGCAAAGGAGTTCCCTGAATGCTTTAATTAATTTTTTACTCTATGTAGCCAAGAGGAAGGCAAAAAGACAAGCAAAAAAATTAATATCACCACATGGTTGAACAAACCACTCAAAGGAAAGAAGATAAACCCGGAAAGGGCTCTTAGGGATGGCCTTCAGCTGGCAATCTCTCTGAATATTAGGAAGTTGGTTATTGAGTTGGATTCCACTGCTGTGATATCTACTTTATATAGCTGCTGTCCTGATAATTTCTTTGTTCAACCTGTTGTCAATGACACAATATTAGACTTCCCAAAACCTGGAAAGAAAATATACCATAAGCTTCTTTCAAAGCAGGATGGTCTGAAACATGTAAGGAGAAGGAAAACTTACCAAATCATTGGAAAATTGCTTGTTGTAGGGATCCCGAATGACACTGAGACAACCCAAGCGGTTGATGTAACCATTGAATAACCAACAAACAAAACAATCCGTTGCCGAATATGATTGTATCTCCAGCCAGCCTAAAGCCCCCGCAAAGCCACACACCCATAGCCACCTAAAACCAAAGGTGACTTTTCTCTGCACCATTAACTGCAAGGTGGTCCAACATACCTTGTCTACTTGCAGCTCACAACTATTTCTCAATAGTTTGTCTGCTGGACTGAAACACAGAGCACTTTGAAGGTGTAACTGCCCAGCTATTTAAGCACTTGAAACTCCAGATAGAAAATCTCCACCCTTAGCATGTCCATTAACAAGTATATCATAAGTAGTGTCATCAGGTACAAGACCTCTATCAAGCATCTCATTATGCAATCTCAAAGCCTCTTCTAAATTCCCCTCCTTAAAGTGTCCAGCAATCAAAGTATTATAAATAAGAGAATTAGGAGTCAAACCCTTTCTGTTCATCTCTTCTAAGATATTCTTAGCATTCTCAAGCTGTCTTTTATTACAAAGACCATTTAATAGAACAGTACAAGTGATTTTATCAGGCACAATGTCCTTAGCACGCATCTCTGAGTAAAGATCAGATGCCAAGAGTAATTTACCATCTCTCAACAATCCATCAATCAGCGAAGTGTACGTTTGCAGATCCAAAGGAATTCCCTCATTTATCATTTTCTTATGCAAGTCAAGAGCTGCTTCCATATTATTTACATTCCTAAACCCTCTAATCAAGCTGTTGTAAACATGTATATTTGGAGATAACCCAATTTGTTGGAGTTCAGAGAAAAGCTCACATGCTCTATCCATGTTTGTATTCTTGCATAAACCATTAATGAGAGCACCGAATGCAGGAATATCCAATTGAAGACCCCTGCTTTTCATCTCACTATACATTTTCAAAGCAAGATCAATATTATTGCTTTTGCAAAACCCATCAATCAAGATGGTGTATGTGACAACATTGGGAGAAACTCCATCTTCACACATTTCTCTATAAGCTGCCAAGGCAGAGTTAATGGAATCCTCCTTGATGAACCCATTAATAATGGAATTGTATGTCATACACATAGGGACAAAACCCTTATCGACAAACTTCTTCAACATCTCCTTTGCCACAGATGTACGGCCAACTTTGGTCAACCCATTAATGATTATGTTGAATGTGAAGTCTGAGGGGGCAATATTTACGTTGACCATTTCGTCAAACAAATTTAATGCCCTTTCAGCATCACCTTTTCTGAAATGCCCATCCATTAATATGGAATATGTGGTGACAGTAGGTTTAATGCCTTGGTTAAGCATCTCTAAGAATACATTATGTGCCATATCCATATTCCCTGCTTTACAGTGAGCAAGTATCATATCATTGTAGGAAACATAACTAGGTTCCAGGCCATTAGCCACCATTCTCTGCCATAAAGTGCAAGCTTCATTCACCTTACCATCATTACAGAAATGGTGTAGGAAAACATTAAATGTGAAAACATTGGCAATGCCAGATTCAACCGCCTCATCAAACAAACTGGATGCCTCCTTCAATGAGCGAGCTTCCAAGAATCCACGAATCAAGGAATTCACGATAAAAACAGTAGGTTGAATATGCATGAGCTTCATTTCTGTATAAAGCTCATATGCTTTTTTCACATTCCCATTCCTACAACACCATTCAATCAAAACAGCAAAGGTAACCTTATTAGGAGAAAGCCCATCCTCCTTAATCTTATCAAACAATTCCAGAGCACTATCAACATCACCTTTCTTGCAGTATCCCTTCATTAAACTAGTTGCAACCACTATATTCAACCGCTTCCAACAAGTCAACATCTCATCCTTGAGTCTCAACGCCTCAACCAAATTTCCTTCCTTCAGAAAAGCCAGAATAACAGTGGTAAATGTAAACTCAGAAGGAACCCATCCCCTGTCCCTCACTTCCCGCAATAACTCACCAGCCATAACCAAATCAGGTTTCTGACAAGCAGCCTGAATAGCAATAATATAAGCTGCAGCATCAAGTTCAGTCCCTCTAGCCTTAGCCTCCTTGAAAAACTTCTCTGCTTCCCAAGGATTCCCTTCTTTCAAAAATGCACGCATCATCAGATAAACTGTAACAGAATCACCTGTAACTCCAATAGAAACCATCTTATAATATAACTCCCTAGCTTTGTCAATCAAATTCCTCTTAACTAGTGCCGTTAAAAGAATATTCATAAAGCGTAAGGAAACCTCTATATTACGCTCAATCATTCCATCAAAACAATCCAAAGCATAATCAAACTTATCAACTCTAACATAACTATTCAATAAGTAATTATAAACCCGTGAATCCAACTCAAAATCAAACTTTTTCGCACTATCAATCAGGTGATCTAAAAAGACAACAGGGGCAGGTCCTGAATCGCCGGAAACAAACCTATTAAGCAAACATGCAACTTGTTTATAAGTCTGTGGAGATCCAGCCAAAATGTGAAGCAGAACACATAAGACATCAACGCCTCGGACAAAACCCCGCCTGTATTCGATAGATTTGAAGTAATTCAAAGCTGATTTCGGATCCTCTTTATGGGTCAGAAGAGTGTTTATCACATGGGTTACAGACAAGCTTCCATCTTGTTGCAATGATGATGTCAAATGGGGGTCTTTGGATCTGGGCAGCGTTGGGTACCCGGGGAAATCGGAATCTGAAATGGGTTTACTGGGAAAGTGAGAATCTGAGGTGATTTTCTCGGGAAAATTGGTGTTTGGATTGGGATTCAGGGGAAGTGGCGTTTGGGGCTGAGAGCAGAGATATTTGGGGCTTGGAAAAGAACGAGGAAGGAAAGTTTGGAATAATGAAGAACTCTTGAATAAAAACTTCATTTTGCGCTGGTTTGGCCTCTGCTCAGCAAAGGAGACAGACTAAGCTCGTTTCAAAACCCTTCAAAGTTCAAACGTTAAACCCCAATTTTGTATGGGAAAAGTGACGAAAAAAAGGAGGCAGACACTGGGAATCGAGCTGGGCTCTTCTAGTTCCGGGTACACGTTTAATTGTATGGGGCTTACCATAACTCTTATCATCATTTTTGTCCATTTGGGTTGGCTTTTGAGTTTTGAAGAAGAAGATTACTGGCCCAAAAATAGGTTTCGCGATTAGGCAAAACTGACCGCCAAAATAGTTTTTAAGACTACTCATTTGGCAGAGTTTTCCCTCCATATAATATATATATAAATTAATTAATAATATACCAACAAGTAATTGATTCAAGTGGTTTGACACTTGTTAAACCACTTATTCCTTTTAAGTAAGGTCTCATAACTCCATGCTAAAGAGTAATACATGTACATGGATAGAAAATATGCTACAAATTAAAAAAACACATCCACCACGACTTCGGAAAATAGATAGAAATCTTCATAACTCTGTTTAATATATGAGATGGCTCAGAAATGTTTACTCAACATCATCAATAAGTAGGAGGTTGCCATAACATGCAATGGCAAGTGTTCCAATTACCCATGAGCCATGATCTAATGAAGGCTTAACTCATTCTATAAATAATAATAATACAACAGATTTTTATAGGTATGATACAGTTTCTACATTCCCTTGGGCAATACAATACTCCCTATGCTGACTTGTCAAATGAATGCATTAGGGGAAGAAATCATATAGAAGTAGCAAACCAATAGGTTTTCAGAATGGATCACAGAGGAGCGCCATTGAATGGGCTTAAGAACTTCAAACGCTTGCCCTTGAAAGGAAAAATGGGCAATTGTTATGCGTCTTGAAAGCCAAAAAGATCTTCATCTGGTCATTGGAAGTCTAGAGCTGAAAATCATGATGGTTGGGCAAATAGATATTGGAGTAAGGGAGCAACAACAGCTACACTCAGACTATTTCCCAGCATTGCATAACTGCATCAGAAGAAAAATGATCAAGATAGCTGCAATGTTGCAATAAATGCAAGCATTGCACAAAGCCACATTCTCAAATGGTTAAATATGGTAAGATCCAACTAAATGAGGGAAAAAAAGTCCTCTCATAGATAACATTGTACCGTTGTCTAAGGCTTATGTGCTTTGGGAACTGAAAATCCTCCGGAAAAGAATGCAAATTCGCAACCTAATCCTTGTCAAAGAAAACTCCTTAGAATGTGTAAAACTATTTCATGAATGGGAGCAGAAAACCAGGAATATCAGTAGCTATATCACGTCACCATACCTCCCTAGGAGTAAAATATCTAAGGCGCTGCTCCTTTAAGGAAGATGCTTTCCCCTTTTTCTTTGGCTGCAGATTGACCATTCAAATGTCATGTCAAAATAGGGCAAAACCAAGAAAATTTTCAAAAAATCAATACTATGAAAGGCTTTGCATAATAGTTGACTGCACAGCAAATAAGATAAAAAACTATCCTAACATCTACTATTGATCAGTCCACAAATTACTTTGTTAGAATTATGATCAATAGCTTTATATAATCTAATATGCTTGGACCAATAGACTCCACTTTAAAATTAGTCATTGTCTAGGGTCCTGAGAACAGAACTATACCTGGACTGTTGCCAAGAGGGAGCCAGTGCCTTTTACATATCGATAATAGCTTTTAGTAAAACAGCAGCAACGTTTTGAATCAGGGTACACAATATCTGAACTTCATTAAGGAACAATTAAAGCAGAAATAAATAATGCTCCTTAAACACATTAGTATTGAAGTGGCCAGAACTAAAATGAACAACTATGTAAAGGATACCCATAGCACTTCCCCACCTCTCGATTAGACTTAATGGAACTACAAACTGATCTATAGAGCTGAAATCAAATACATCTTGTTCAACAAGTTTCTTTGAAGTTTCCAAACCATTTGTTGAAACATCAGTGATCACTAAAGAATTGGTCTCCATGTCTACCTGATCACTTGAAATTGTAAATTCAAGAAACTTCTCTATTGGCTGGCAAGACTCGATCAACTTATCCCAGTTCTCTTGTGGTTGGTCATGTCCACCAGTCTCCATATTTTCATCATTACCAAATAATATGCTTGGAGACCAGAGAAGCTGGTTAGTAAACAGTTGGCACTGAAAAGATAAAGGTTTCCTTTTTGCCTGCACAAGTAAACCATACTACAGTAAATTCTCGATAGCTAAAATGTTAGGAACTTATCATCATACCATAAAAGAAAACCTAAGCTTTTGAAATTAATGATAGAACATGAGAGAGAGAGAGAGAGAGACCAGGCAAAAATAACGTGGTCTAGAATAGGGAACACCAAATTGAAGTGGGCTCAATATAAACTCCTGTGTAACAAAATCGGAATTTGCCAAAGTTTCAACCATTTTTGCATGAGTGTCTGAAGTCTGCAACATTTCAAGAGATAGAGCTGAGTAAGTAAAACACCTCACATTACAAATATGATGCATATGCATTCTCAAGTAACATACCTCGAATCCAACAACATTCTCCACAAATAACATACATGGCGGTTGTGACATGCGTGGTATAAGTTCGAGAATATTAATAAATGAAAATGCCCGAGCATCAGCAGAGTGTTTTTGGAGACCTAGCAAAACAAGAAAAAGGTTCTCCCGTATTGATCAACTAATCAAATAACCCATATTTAAAGTGTCATATAATATACAACAATAGCAAGCTTCACCTTGTCTAGTGTAGGGTTGGCAAGGAGGGGAAAGAAGCCACACATGAGCCCAATAGCTGTCGAGATCAGCGTCAGTTAGGCTCTGAATATTTCCCTGTCCCAACCAAAATTTTCAAGATGACATAAACATGTATAGTATTAAAAACTTCCACAATTTGACTACACCTTCAGACCAAAGCATAGAAACTAAAAATGATAATTTATGGTGAACTCAAACAAGAAAATAGTAAAACAGACCCAAAAGAAAAAGTGGAAACTGAATAAATAAATTTCAAAACAAAAGGGGAATACAAATCAAAAATCATGATTCAGGAATGTATAAAATTAAAGCAAGAAGACCCATTAGAGAGAACCTGATAAGGACGGTGACCGAAATTATGCTGGTAAACGTCATTAGCTTTATCGTTGATATCAAATGCTTCGACTACTTGAGCGTTGACGCCAGCTTTCATTAGCGAATACCTCTAAAACAGTAGTAAATAGCTCACTAAACACCCACCAAATACTAATTCGCAGTAAAAAGAAGAAAAGAAATTGAAACTTTGGGTTTTTAAGAGAGGTTTAAGAAACACCAACCATGCCGCCAATGCCGCTGTAAAATTCTAATACTCTCCATGGCTCCTCCGTCCCTGTGCATTCGCTTTCCGCCATTTCTCCTCCTTTCTTTCTTCCTCAACGCCGCCTGGTTCTCTTGTCGGCCCTTCTTCAAAGCTTCTAGTAATTGTAAGTTCGAAACGCTGCGTTTAAATATGAACCCGAGTGACCCGTTATGTAAGTGGTCTAATTGTGAATCCGAACCCGATACTAACAAATGGGCCCCAAAATGCAGTCAGTTGGGTCGGGTGGGTTCAATTGAAGAGGGTGAAGTTTCTACACATAAGCCCAAGAAAAGCCCATTAGGTTTTCGGTTTTCATCTCAAAGTTACACTCTTTTTTTTGTTGTTCACTTCTCATAATCGGCACACTGAGCACCTTTTTCTGTGGTTCTGCATTTCTCAGGTGAACTTTCTAGGGTTCCTTCCCCTTTTACTATTTCCCCTTCTCCCCCAATTTGATTTTTTAAGTCATTTATCTAAAGCTCAATATCATCGCCACGTGTGTTCGATCCAAAGCCCACTTACTTTTTCTATTTTAAACTTTAAATGTTCATCTAGTTTACTGGTATATTTCTTCTTTTTGTTTTTTTTCACTTTAATCTGCTTCTGCTTATTCAGTTTTTATATGATTTCCTGAGTTCGAGTTTGAGTTTAAGTTTAAGGTTGTGGTTAATATAAGCTCTTATGGAAGTCTATATATGCTATTTCAGCTAGGGGTTTTAGGGTTTTTAGCTTGACTTTGTTATTGTATCTATTTTGTTGCTGAGTGTGTTCAGATTGCGCTTTTTTTTTGTGTTTTGTCTGGATTGTGCTTTTTTAGTGGCTTAACCTCTACATTTTTTTATGTGGGATTCTGATATCTAGTTTATTTTTTACTGCATTAAATATGAATTTTTTTTTTATCATTAGGGGCTTAAATAGTTTTTGGATCTATCAAGCAGATTTATGCAGTCAGTTGCTCTATTCAATCAGTGTACATGGAAATGCTAGGATGCTTTACTCTTTATGGACGAAAATGGATGCTTGAATTGGTGGCTAATGTTTTAGAAACAATGGAATAAAATGTAAAGGGATTTGTATAGGAAAAAAATTCCATTCTGCTAACTACTTGCTGTAATGCAGACTGACGAACTTTAGGAATACTGGATAATGGAGTACGCTGTTGTTTGTTATTGGCTTGTAAACACGAATCACTATATGATATTAGCTGAAATTGCTTTCACTCTGCTGATTCCAGCTTCTGTTTGTGTGTTCAGATTAATTGTTATGCCGGCTTGAGTTGTGATTCTGGTGAATTAAGATGGCAAAGAAAAAGAATCCTTTAGTTTATATGGACGTGTCAATAGATGGCGATCCTGTTGAAAGGATGACTTTTGAGGTATTCAAATGAATTACAAAAGCAAACCATCAATACTTTACATTTTTAGTCTTGTTATTTGCTTCTTTTATTTTTTTTCAATTGCTACAGATTGGCTTAATCGTTTATGATTATCATTTTTCATATTCTTTCTTTGATACTTCAGCTATTTCCTCATATTGTTCCGAAGACTGCAGAAAATTTCCGTGCCCTTTGTACAGGTGATTGAATGAATACTGCTCCAATATCTAATAACAAATTCTTGTGTAGATACTCAGATTAATCATTATAATTTTTGTTGTCTATGATCTTTCTGTTTTTACTTTGAAGAGGCATTTGCTGATTAAAGGAAGTAGAGTTTCCAGTGTTGTGTTATCTCTGTATATGCATACATATGTAATTTGTTAGCATACATACACACACCTTGATACCTATCTCCAGACCCAACCACGAGACACATTTATGCATGAATTCAGGAGTACTTTGTTTGCTGATTTTTTAAGTTTGGCTCAACCTACAGGAGAAAAGGGCATTGGCCCTAAAACTGGAAAACCGTTACACTACAAGGGTTCCTTTTTCCATCGTGTCATTAAAGGTTCCATGGCCCAGGTTTGTTGGTTTATCGTACTTTAATTGGGATTTTTTCTAGTTGTTTTATTGTTGAACATGGCTTAGAAGTGGTATGTCTTTTGGTCAGTTACTATTGTTTATGCTGTAGGAAACAGGGCTGATGGTCACGACTGCTTTTCTTGTGATGTAGTTTTAAGGTTGTACTTACCAAGTTGTCAATCCTCAAAATTTTACTAAACTTTGCCGTGTCCGACCCAGTTTTTTTGCACATAAAAGTCTTTTTTCTTTTGTGGCGATTAATGTGTTGTGTGCATTGTGCAGGGTGGTGATTTTGTGAGAAGAGATGGTATGTATTCCTTGCATAGCCTTTTTTTTTTTTTTTACTTTATTCTATTTTTTTGCACCTCTTAATTGACTTTACAGGAGATAAGATCACTTTGCAGGTTGCACTCCCTTGACTGCTGGTTGAATTTTGCTCTTGAACTGCTCATCTGAGTTTTTAAATTTATTTTTTTCTTTTCAGGAACTAGTGGTGAAAGCATATATGATGGAAAGTTTCCAGGTTAGTGGTCTCTTCTAAATATTCTAAATTTACAATTGTAATATAGTTTGTCCTAAAGCTGGAAGAAAATATGTAAGATTTTCCCTTTGTTGAGTTTTAGATAATTCAGTGACTTTGTGGAACTATTTGATCCTTATATTAGTTGTGGTATGGACATGCTTTTGTTTGTAATTGTTTTTGTTATGTGAATTTGATCATATATTAAACAGCTCTCATATGCTTATGAAAGTAGTCTTGTACTCTTGAGAAGTGGTCAAGATTTCCATTTTTAATCGTATTAAGGTTCTTTGTACTTGGAAGAAGAATTTAGTGAGTAGGAATCTTCCTGGCTATTTATTTGCTAAAATGTTTGTCCCATGTAATATGTAAATTGTTGTGGAATTAATTGAAAGTACAGCTTTAAGATACTTTGTTCTTGTAAAAGATTGTATTGAGTGGATACTTTCATGGCTCTTGATTCAGGCATATCTGCACCTGAAATGTTTTCCAAGAGAGCAATATACAGTCTCCTAATCTTTGCATAAGCATTGTTTTGCAGTAAGATTTGAGTAGGTACTTTTCGTGGCCATTTTGGCCTATACTCGTAGCATTTTATCTCATTCTTGAAATTGATACATGCATGGTAAATGATAGGATGGTAAATTGTTAGACTGCACAAATGGCTAAAAGTTATCATATGTAAATTATATCTAGATGATAAGCCAAATGTGTACTGATCTTGCCACAAATAATGATTAGTAACTGGGGGTAATTTTGAACTTTTCTCCAGATGAATCACCCAAGTTAAAGCATGATGGACCTGGTATTTTGTCTATGGCTATTGCTGATCGTGACAGTGTAGGTTCACAATTCATTATCACTTTCAAGGCTAATCATCATCTTGACAGGTATTTGCTGACCTTGGAATCTTTAATTCTGCCCCCCTACCCCACCAAATATATGTCCATCAGTTTAAATCTGAGTCAGCCTGGGTACTTATTTTCTATGCTTGTGGAATGTGACAGAAAGTATGTAGTTTTTGGGAAGCTTGTCCAAGGAAACGAAGTGCTGAAGAAAATTGAAAATGTAGGTGATGAGGAAGGAATGCCAACTGTTACAGTGAAAATAATTAATTGTGGTGAAGTTAGTGAAGGTAAGGTTGAGGTGCCTTATGATTGTATCTCTTGGGATATTATCAATTAATTTATTGTAAACCTGCCAAATTTTAACCTTAGTTATTCTGCGCGAGGATTAACTTTTATCTATTTGCAATTCATTATTTTATCTGCAGAGAAAAAGAACAATAAGTTGAAAACAGGAAAAAATGTTTTGTCTGAGGCTGCTAACAGTCATGAAGTGCGAAGAAAGGGAAAGCATAAGAAATCTTCAAGAGACAGAAAGAAGAAGAGAAGAAGATACTACTCTTCGGACTCTGTCTCTGATAGTTCCTCATATTCTGACACTGAGTCATCTGAATCTGATAGTGATTTGGACTCATTAACATCATCCTCTGACATTAGTTCTTCAAGTGATGACAGGCGTAAAAAGAGGAAGAGATCTTCTAAACGAGATAAATATAGGCGTTGGAAAAGAAAGGATAAACGGCGTGACAGAAAAAAGAAAAAGCGCGATAAGAGATCAAAGCGTAGCTCAAGAAGGTTTTGTGCTTATTATTCATTTTTTTTTTCATACCTGTATATTGGCTTCTGTAAAATTACCAGTTAATGAACTAGAGTTCTGTGCATGCTTTGCTGATTATTGTGCTCGTCCGGCTAGTACTATGACAATCTTTTGTAGATGTAGTTAAAATGTGTTACCTGCTGCTACCGTTTTCTGTATTTCTCATGTAATAAGTGAGATTTCTTGCTTATTTCTGTACTCCCTAATTCTGCGCTATTATTATTTGTTCGAGTGTGAATAGCTGGTTGTAGAGAAACAAGACCTTCAACCGGTGTTGGATCTCTCACTTCAGTCATATATATCATAAGTTCTAGTTGCATATCAATGAATGCTACATGAATTATTTGCCTCGCAATTCTGTGAAATTCAGCTGGTCACACGTATCTTGGGCTAGCTCAGTGCTGTGTTCTCTGACATATTTTGTGAAGATTTATTCAGAACCATGATATCTATCCCCTTGTAATAGTCAACACATTAATACATTTTTGTATGGTTTTCTCTGCTGCCTTTTTCAACATATATGTCAGACTAAATCGAAATATTATACCTTAAAGTCATAGACGAGCTTATTTTTTATTAGCTCTGTTAAATTTCTAATAGAATATACTTTAATTATTTATTCTCTTTGCTTTCAGGGATTCTGATAATCTTACAGATGATGATAGTGAGAGTACAGGGGAAAGCAGCAGTGATAATGATGCTGATGTGCAAGGAAAAGCACAGAAGCACAAAGAGGTTTCTCCAAGAAGTGGTAAAGGTTGGATTTATTTCATCTCTCCTGGAAATATGTGTTTTACTTCTTATCTTCTGTATTACTTTTCTTTTCCATCCTTTATCCAATTGTTCTGGTTGGATATTGTTGTTTTTAGTGATGCTGTCTTGAGGTTGATATTGATATGGGTATCTGTTTTTTCTTCCTCCCTTGGTTGAGACGTGAGATTTGCTATTTTGTTTTTTCTTGAAGTGCTTTCTGTGTAATTTGACTGGATAAAAGCTTTCAAGAAAATTTGACATGTCTGGGAATTCCTTTCTGCCCTTTATTTTCTTTTCGCCTGCATAACCCCACTTCATTCTCTCTCATCTCCTTTTGCTCTCATCCAACTTTTCCTATTCCCCATAATGCCATTGTTGCACATGCACCTGTTGTATTATTCAAGTGTTTTTTATTTGCCACTGCACTGTAGTAATGGGTTTGTATACGTTCTGCAGTTGGCAGTCAATCCCCTTCAGCTGTAGAGAAAGAACATCAAAGAAAAAGGGAAGAGGCTGATTTGCTTGTAAAGGATCATGAAGCTCCCAAGGAAAATGGAGAGCGACGTAGTAATGGCATTGAAGATGCTAAACCTTACAGAAGTGAAGATAGACAACCTGACGTGGTAGATGATCGCCCAAGCAAATCTAGGTCTACTTTCAATTCTTCTCACTCAGTTATTCTTTATACTTACCGATTCTTCCCGATGCGGTATTTTATTAAAAGTTGATGAGCAGGAGCCGAAGCATGAGTCCAAAGAGGACCATGAGTAAGAGTATGAGTATTAGTCCCAGGAGGAGTCCAAGCCGGAGCCAAAGTCTTAGTCCAAGGCAAAGTGTGAGCAGGAGCCCACCACGCTTTCCTCAAAGAAATTTAAGCAAGAGTCCTATTAGAAGTAGGAACAGTAGCCCAGCCAGAAGCATCAGTGGAAGCCCGTTGAGGGGTAGAAAGAGTAGAAGCATCAGCAGGAGCCCAGCTAGAGCACATTCTCGAAGAAGCATCGGCAGGAGCCCTGCTAGAGCACATTCTCCCAGAAGCATCGGTAGGAGCCCAGTAAGAGCACATTCTCAAAGAAGCCTTAGCAGGAGCCCAGTTAGAGCACATTCCCGAAGAAGCAGCAGGAGCCCAGTTCGATCACGTTCTCAAAGAAGCATTAGCAGGAGACCAGTTTCTAGAAGAAGCACCAGCAGGAGTCCAGTTAGGTCCCGGTCTCGAAGAAGCCCAAGTAGGAGCCCACCCAGATCAACAAGAAAATCAGTTAGCAGAAGTCCTGTTAGACCTTCAAAAAGAAGCTTAAGTAGAAGCCCAGGGAGATCTTCTCGGAGAAGCACTAGCAGAAGTCCTGTAAGATCTTCTCGGAGAAGCATAAGTAGGAGCTCAGGCAGGGCTCCTCCAAAGAGAAGCATCAGCAGAAGTCCATATAGGGCACCTGGTAGGAATTATCGTCGTAGCTATTCGAGGAGCCCTACCCCTGCACGAAGGGGAAGGTCACCTCCTGGTCGAGGTAGAAGTTTATCAAGAAGTGTTTCTCCTGGTGCATCACCTAAGCGCATCAGAAGGGGTCGGGGTTTCAGTGAGCGTTACTCCTATGCACGAAGATACAGAACCCCTTCTGTAGATCGTTCTCCTGTGAGGTCATATCGCTATGGTGGCAGAATTGATCGTGAGAGGTACAATTCCACCAGGTTCTTTTAAGTGTTCTTACCCAAAGTTTTCTTCCATATTTTAATCATGGGTGGTTTTGATGTTAATTGCTGATTCCAGGTATTCAAGTTACAGGAGGTATTCGCCTAGACGTTATAGAAGCCCACCAAGAGGCAGAACTCCTCCAAGGTCTGATAATCCCTATGCCTTCTATCTGTGGTTTTGCCATTTGGGTGATTTGATTTTGGTATTTGATTCCTAGTAAAAAATTCTGCTTTGCAGGTTTAGAGGCAGGAGGAGCCGGACTCGAAGTCCGTCCATATCACCTAGCCCTCGGTATCGTAATCGTCGTTATAGCCGTAGCCGCAGCCGTAGCCCTAGTCGCAGTAAAACCCCTAATCGCAGCCGCTCTCCTGTTGCCCGTGCATCTCCAAGGCCTGGGAGGCGAAGGTCCCCTTCTCAGAGCAGGAGCCGATCAGGATCAAGGTCCTCATTGGGCTCCCCACTCCCAAAGCAAGCAAGCAGATCAAGATCAAGTTCATCCTCTGGAAGTCCAGCTGTTAAAAAGGGCCTGGTCTCTTATGATGATGGTTCGCCTGACTCGGGAAGGTGAATCAGGCAACATTTTCGGAGATTTTGGTGTTAGTGTTCATGAGACTGGATTCTTCTGCAGTTTTAGCAAATGGTGTTGTTATGTTGTTGTTGCCCGAGGTTTCTGTTAGTAAATTTAATATCTGATGCTAATATATTTAAGATTAGATTCTTCTTGGCCTGTTTTTAGGAAATTCTATAAATAAAATAATTAATGAATAGTATGCGGGATCATATTAGGGGTAGCAATCTTGATACATTGTTAGTGCAAGTATCCCTAAGAATGTCTCTAGTTGGAGCCTGAGCCAGGCAATATGCTATATAGATGAGCGAGATTGTTGTTTAGAAAATTTTCCTACAGAACTGAGAATTGAACTCTTGCGATTATCCGGATTTAGTATTCTCTTTATTAAGATGATTATTATTATTAAATGCAGTGTCCCTTGTGCTTGATACGTCTCCGTTTACAGAATATCTCAAACATTTTCCCAAATCTTGCCCTAGAGTGGAATCAAGGGGGCCAGATATACAAATTATGGATTGCAATTACTGAAACGCCTGGTTTGCTGAGAATTGTCATTGGAATCTTGACATGGGTTAATCTCAAAATATATATAGAATTAAAAAATTAATCTGAACTATGAAACTATCGAAACAATGGTGTCCTGAAGCTGTAGACCAAGCCAAGCAGGAAAACGAACAATGCAACGATGGGGAGTGAAGGGTTTTTCCAATGCTGTTTCGCTTTGGATTCATCTAATTTTTGTCCTGTCTTTTACCTTTCAACTAATACATAGATTCTTAAAGCATCATATTCATTAGCAATACACTTTCTTGCTTTTCCGATTAAAATCGTCAGAATTAAGCAGCACTTAATCAGAAGCCATGTCGACTGCTCGGCTTCGTGAAACCATAGTCGAAATTCTATCGGAAGCACAATCAGATTCTCCCGAAGTTCAACAGAAAGCTCTACAAACTCTGGTTTCCATTACCAAAGTGAGTCCTCAAAACAGGACTTTACTAGCACAAACAAACGGAGCCATTTCTATCCTTCTCAAACTCTCCAAATCTTTATCCCCCATTATCGAAACTCTCTCCTTAACCATCCTCTTCAACCTCTCCTTAAACCCAGACCTAAAGTTATCTCTTGCAGACATGGAAACCATCGATCACCTCAACTCCATAATCATCTCCCCAACATCCCCTGAGTCAAGCAAATTGGCTTCGTCCCTAATTTGTAGCTTGGCCATGCTCGACAAAAACAAGGCCAAGTTTGGGGTAGGGGGAACAATCCCATTGTTGATCAACTCAGTCTCGGGGAGAACCCGTTGCGCCGCCGCCCACCACCTCCTTAGCTCTTTAGCAGAGCTGGTGCAGTTCCATGGCAACTGCACCGTAGCCGTCAGGGCGGCGGCGGTTCCAGTTTTGATCCAAGTGATCAAAAGTGCAGATGGCGAAGACCTTGCTGGAACTTCACTTGCTGTTTTGGGACTTCTTGCGAGGTTTGATGAAGGATTGAATGCTTTGAAAAATACTGGTCAGGTTGTGAATTCAATGGTGGATGTGTTAAAAGGGAGGTGCATGTTGAGTAAGGAAGGTGCAGCCGAAATCCTTCTTCGGCTGTTTGATGAAAGCGAGGGTTGTCTTAGAGATGCCTTGAGGATTCCGGAATTCTTGAATTTGTTGGCTGATATATCAGTTAGAGGATCTGCAAAAGCTCGAGAGAAGGCCGGGTTGTTGCTGAAGAAAACTATGGAGGCTAATATTGATCCATATAGTGATGAAACCGCCATGTTTTTCTAAATGGTAATGGCTTTAACTGATTATTAAGATTTTGTGCTGATTTTAATCTTGATTTCTCAAGCTTCTTAATTTGCCTGGATTCTTTTATTAGTGTGGCAATTTTACAGATAAGGTTTTCTTTCCTATTCACAGATATGTATTTAATTTGCTTAAATAAAAGTTTCTGGTCTTATTATGAAGCTTGGGATCTTAATCATCACATCCTACCAAGCTATTATTATCTTCATTAATTTTAGAACTAGAAGATTTTGTTTTTGTTTTCTTACTAAGTTTTTACTTTCATAGTGGGCTGCACGTTACCCATTGTGAGTATAGTATAGTGAGTATAAAATTTCATCTATATTAGAATTTCATCCATATTGATGTATAGTAATAAAATTAAATTTTATTAGTCCAATTCCAAAATTATATTAATCGAATATATTAATTCTTCAACAAAATAATCCGGCTTTACATTATAAATTTTAAGGTTGGGATATTCGGAAAAAAGAAAACAAAAAATTGATTTAAGGATATTGTTAATTAATTATATTAATTCTTGAACAAAATAATCCGACTTTACATTATAAATTATAAGGCTGAGATATTCGGAAAAAAAAAAACAAAACAATTGATAAAGATATTGTTAATTGATTTTTACATTATATAACCCGACGGTTGGACCGTTTGACCCGTCAATTGTACATAAAAAATTAGTGTGATTATTTTCAAACTAAAAACCTTATAATAATAAATCTTAAGTTTCATTACTTACCCTATTTTTTTTTTAATTTAAGATTAATTTTTGTGAAATTATCGCTAAATATTATTCATAAAAACATAAAATAAATAAATAAATGGTACTTATTAAATAAATACTAATAAATGACTTTGCCAAAAAAAAGTCATTACACTTGAGTCATTGACTCAATGGTACGTAAGTGCATACTTCTTAAAACCTAATGGTGTTTTGTTCAAGCTATACTGTATGTAAACTGCATTTGGATTTTGTGATCCTTTGTACATGAAACATGAAAATAGTGGTTGTCTTTATGAATTCTCATAACGGTGAATAGGCCCACAGGAGAGGAAATATTGCCATTTTCGTTTTTTCTCTCAATTCAATCCATTTAATTATCTGGTATTGAAAATTGGAGAGTTGTGAAGTTTGAAAAAAAAAAGAAAGAAATGGAAGTTTGCAAGAGAGAAATTAAAGTGCAAGCCATATTCTTATCAATTGCCAACCCCAACACAAAGAAAATAAATACCGAAATATAAGTAATTTGTTTAATGAAAAACTATATATTTTGTAGATTTAATTAAATGCAAATTAACAAAATTAAAAATTAATTGTATAATGATAATTTTTAGAAATATGTTAGATAAGTAAGGATATAATATGTATTTCAAAAGTTAAATAACGGTACAATAGGAATTTCAAAAGTTTCTCAAAACTCGTACTTTTATATATAGTATAGATTAAAAAAGAAAAAAAGCACTTTAATGAAGTTGTATGGGTATGAAATATAAATATTATCATTGAAACAAAGGGTGAGGGTCTAACACTCTACTAATTAGAAACTATATTTTTGATACAAAACCAACAATGTACCTGGTTTAATTTGGAGTTGAGTTACATCAAACCCCAAATACAAGTAAGTTCTTCTAACCTCCAAAAAGTCTAATACTTAACGAATAATATACTATTTTTTAAAATGAAATTTCGTATTCGATAACCAGAACCCTAATTACTCCGAAGTGAGTCACATTGGATCCCAGATATTGGAAAGCTCTCTCAGCACAAGACTCAACCCCTTATATCTCTATTAACAAGACTCAGCCTGTGGGAGAGTAGCGGAATTGTCCAAAGGTTGATTTGTTGGATATTTTTTGAATGTTGATGTTTATTGAAGACATTTGTTCATAAGTGGACAATTATAAAGAGACATATTTGTCTATAAAAGGTATCTTTATGACATGATTATTCATAAAGTTATGTCTATTTGGAAAGACATGTATTGATCATAAAGTTATGTCTATATGAAAAGACATGTATGTTGATCAAGTATATAAAGAGCCTTTCACATAAACATTTCAAGAGACAGAACCAATAATTCTACTTCTCTCTGAATGTTCTCAAGTGGCTTTGTTGTATCCCAAATATGACTTGTCTAAAATAGTTAGGCAATATTGTATTTGAGAAAGCTTGGCACCTCAAAGTCTTGTTTCAATATTTCTTAATTTAGAAATTTTCTCACAATTCAAATACATTATTCCTTCAACTAATGAAACGGCTTTGAGGGTATGATGCGAGTCACTCTTTTAAAGAGCATGTTTTATTCAAAACCTTATGTTTTATGGTGAAAAAAAAATGGAACCATGTTGCACCGTGTTGCCATCATGGAGATTCAACTTGTTGTTTGCAAACAATCAGATTGATAGCCAAAAGGTATGTTCTTCTCTTGGTGAAGAAAACAA
The DNA here is from genome assembly GCA_001974805.1 of Corchorus capsularis. Classification (NCBI taxonomy): domain Eukaryota; kingdom Viridiplantae; phylum Streptophyta; class Magnoliopsida; order Malvales; family Malvaceae; genus Corchorus; species Corchorus capsularis. The sequence goes on from AWWV01008676.1 coordinate 31,937, forward strand.
GAAGGATAAGTCTTTTATAACTTGATATTATAGTAAGATGGTGATTATTATTGAATCATATGAAAACTGTTGGGCCATGTTTATTAAACCGGCATGGTATGGTATGAAAGCAAGCATTTTTTTTGCATGTGTGCTTATTGATTAGATATATATAAATGGATCATTTATATGATTTATATCTAATGTTTATTTCTATTATTTTTGTGAGAAATAACCATGTTGTGAGATAACTTCAAATTGATTAAGGAAGTTATATAAGTTCTATTTGTCAAAATAACTCTGAGATTTAATTCATGCAAATTGTGAGCACAAGTTTCATAGCAAATTGTGTTATGGAATTTATAATTATTTCTAGAAGCATGGATTATGGTGGTGATGGAAATTATCCATATACAAAGTGATTTATTTGTTTCACAAGTTCATGATTGGGCACAAGCTTAGCATTGTGTTAATATGGAAGTTATGATTATTTTATCATCAAGTGAATTATTAGCGTACAACCTCATATAAATTGAGATGTTATATATTTTATTTTGAGACTATGATCTTTATACAATTAAGGTATAAAATGGGTCTCAAATGGTAGCGATGAATATAGTTTTTCATTTATGACTACTTGGATTCAATTTTTATTGATGATCTTTATTATTGAAATAAAGAGACATCCTTTGATGATTGGATGTGTGATTTCACCTAGTGGGAGTGTCTTGGTTTCTTAAAGAAACAAAGAGACATATGTTGGTTTCTTAGAGAAACAAAAGAGTTATATCACTATGATGTAATAAGAGTTGGTATAATCTTACTTTATGTAAATTATACAAAGTGAGTGTAGTACAATTTATTGATGAAAGTCATTGGAAAGTCCTACTTTAACTAAAAGGACTAAATGACTTTGTATATTTCTTGGAAATTATCCATTTGTACTATAAGAAAATTTTGATGGATATGATTAAGGAAATAGATTGATTTGAAAGTAAACAATGAGTATAGTGTTGTGGCCACAACCAATGCTAACTATTTCCTTGAATCATGAATGATTAAAGCATATTAGTAATATGCATAAATGGAAAGTGTGAGGATTGATAAATCCTTATGATTGTGTTAGAGATAAAGTTTCTAATGGAACGATTACTATCTCCTACTTAAATTCAGCAAAGAATTTATCAGATCCGTTAACTAAGGCATTGCCTAGAGATAAAGTGTGGGAGACTACAAGTAGTATGAGATTAAAATATAATCCTTAGACACTAATGATGGGAACCCAACCTCGCTTGACCAAACCGGTTAGACTGAGATTCAATGTGGTAATAACAAGTTATTGACATGTCTGTTTCAAAGTACTAACTATGTCCCATACTAAAATGAGTTGTTAGTACTAATGTGATAAGAGAGGATGAGTTATTAAACTCTTAATGGAGCTATAAAAGATTGTTAGGAACAAATCAACAACAAGTGACTCCACCTATATGAATATGAAGTGGTGCCGCTTCAACAAGAGTGTGAAAGGGTTTTACTCTTGTACATATTCATAGAAAATGGATCGCTAGCACAGGGCCAGTCATAGTGCTAGGAGCAAACGAGAAATTTGGTTAGAAGAACTTAAGTATAGTGTGTGTGGTGTTTCCGACCCTAGACGAAAGGAGTCATGGTTCAATCTTCGGACACCATGTACTTCGTTAGCGTCCTGAAATGCTTACACTAATTGAAGGTCCAATTCGTAGAATCCTTCTTGTATGCACTATGCTTATAAGTGAATTATGGTTTTCAAGTCAACAAACTAGTGGGGGAATTAGTTTGTAAATACTTGGATTAGTAAAGTTCAAAAAACCAACATTCCAAAATAGTGGGGGATTGTTGGATATTTTTTGAATGTTGATGTTTATTGAAGGCATTTGTTCATAAGTGGACAATTATAAAGAGACATATTAGTCTATAAAAGGTATCTTTATGACATGATTATTCATAAAGTTATGTCTATTTGGAAAGACATGTATTGATCATAAAGTTATGTCTATATGAAAAGACATGTATGTTGATCAAGTATAAAAGAGCCTTTCACATAAACATTTCAAGAGACAGAACCAATAATTCTACTTCTCTCTGAATGTTCTCAAGTGGCTTTGTTGTATCCCAAATATGACTTGTCTAAAATAGTTAGGCAATATTATATTTGAAAAAGTTTGGCGCCTCAAAGTCTTGTTTCAATATTTCTTAATTTAGAAATTTTCTCACATGATTCGTTCTCTTGGGTGTTCAAATCATATGTTTGAGTTGATGTTCAAGGATTCATTCTACATCATAATTAAGATCCCCGGCCCCAAAAGAACCAATAAATATATAGTGAAATATGTTTTATGAATTAGTTATGTGACAAGTTGTTGGTTGCAATGTCAATGCCTAGCTAATGGAAGGTGGAATATATATATCCTGAAAATTTATACTTGAAAGTTGAAGAAAAAACCATAGTGGGATGTTGCAATATCAAGAAAGAGAACCTATAGTCTTAGTCGATGTCATTTGTGGGTTTGCTTTTGCATTGCTCCTAAATCAGTGTAAATATTCATTGAATGTACATAAAAACAAAGCAGGCCAAGCATATATAATCTCCAAATTTTCATTCTACTTTCATATAAAGAAGAAGAGAAATCATGTATGTTTTATGAAGTCAAAATGTGACGAAACTGTTTTATCACGTAACAAAATGGAGATTTTATATTGTTGTTGGAATTTGCTTAAGAAAACAGAAACTCAAGAACAAGCAAAGGGGAAAGAAAACTGATATCAAAGCTCGATGATTTTATTACGACCTTGTTTTTAGCATTTAAACATGGTTTGTTTTTATTCATTCTCCTCTTAATGCATGCAAAAACAGAATGCATTCCATATGATCTAAGCTTAGTGCCAGCTCACAAAACACTGAGAATTTCAAAAACTAAGGTAAGAAACAGAAACATTTTGCAAGAAACCATGTCCACATCTAACAATGGTCAATTTTAATTTGTATACAGATGGGAACTTTATTGCTATCAAAACCCCTATACATTTTCATCTACTGGCTTTCATGGTTAGAATAACCAGGTTGGCAATTAAGGACAGATTTTACTCAAATTGATCGCCAATGTTCGGACTTTTGTTCACATAGAGGTCTTATATATGTTCTAATTTGATCTAATAGGGGCAAGTTCTAACTTTTAAATGGTTAAACGATTTGAGTATAAACTCAAACATTAGGGAAGCAATTTGAACAATTAGCCACAATTAACAATCCCCAATATCCGGGATCCACACATTTAATGTGTCCCAATCAATTCAGAATCGAGTCGCTTCAGATTCTAAATGAAAAAAAAGCTATTCTCAACATCTCTTTTTTCTATTCATAAGACTCGAATCCAAAACATATTTTTTTTATAACGAACATTAATTAAACTCCTCCAATATTGGTATTTTTTTTTAACTCTTAGTTCTCGTTATTAAGGTTTAAACTCTACAATGTCAAATAAAGAGAACGGGTGTGGGGATTACTTTACTGAAAGATGTTTATGACCATGAGGTTACTATTTTTTTTTCTAATGTCTATTTTATGGATTGTTAATTTTATGCAATTCCTTCCCCAAATTGGGCACTAGTAAGTCAAGAATGAAAAAGTAGCCAGTGATTAGAGAACTTCTTTTAGTTTATTCACAAATCAAGGAATCAAATATAGGTTAAGATGAGACAAAAACTTTTGGGAATCAAAGAGGCGTTTTCAAAAATATTCCAAAGAATGACATATGTTACCATTAACAAAAGTTTATTATAATATATATATATATATATTAGTAACAATAAATAAATAATTATAGTAATTATAAGATGAAGAAGTAGAAGTAGAAGGAGAATGGGAATTCTATAAAAAAAGAAATAGAAGGAGGAGGAATACTACAAATTGTAGGTTTATGTTCCACAACATGAAAGGGAAACCATAGAAAAATGTCAAATATGCATTGGGGAAAGATGGTTTATACAGCTATATTTATTCCTCCTACACCAAAAGGAAGAAAAGACCATTTTGATTCTTTTTTCAAATTAACGGTTAAAAATCCTCACAGCCCATGTATATAAATAAAGGAAAAAAAATAAAAGGTTGAAAAGATCAAACTGCATGGTGCATTTTTGTGCATCAATGGATTTTAATATTAGTCTATACTTGTTCTTTTGAATCAAGAAAGTTCCCTTCTTAGCAATAGAAGAAACTCTCTTGTCTTTTACTCAAAAAAAAAAGGAATCAAAACCAGCATCATTAATTCTTTAATTAACAGTTGAATCCTAAACTAATTAAAGAGATGTTACTCTCAAAGCCATTGGAGTTTAAATTGCCTTGGATTTATTGTTTATGGCTATGAGAAATATGGATGGTGACTTTGCTTTGATTCCAATAACCATGATGAAGTGAAGTGGTGTTTTACAATGCGCCACAATGAATAATCAATAGATATATGAAATTGGAATGTAGCCTACAAGATTTGTCTATTAAAAACATTTTAGTAATTTATTGTTTGTGACCTAAATGATAGAGATTCACATCTGAGGGAAGCATTCTACATCACTAAACACACATTTTATATATTGCCGATTAATTTACGTAATATATACTTCCCTATATATAGTAATTTTTTTTTTTGGCCAGACCTATATATAGTTTCAAACTAAGCAAACGATCAATCTCTTCCTAATAAAGACAGTCTTTCTAATTTGTGCACTTTCTTCCTTATGAAAACCCCACCAAACCAACAGAGAAAAAGAACCTCAAATTGAAACGAAAATTTCTCAAGCCATGTGTTACAAGTTACAAGCACATCGCAAAGTTCCCCTCTGATTTTTTCTATAATATTTGGCATAAATCTGACGCATCAATGCATTAATTAATTTAATATATGTAATAATTAATGAAGCAGTCCATCGTGGAGAAGACTAGGATTGGATAAAACTATTTGAACTTCTGAAAAATGCCTCCGACACCTTGTATTAAGAAATTGGAACTTTATAGCCTTTTTTTGTCCATTTTCATGCATTTCTTAGGGAGTAATGAATTAATTAATGGCTGTTGCTAGAAAACTTTGTACTAAAGTTGTACCATAATTATCTTAATTATGTGATTATCTTAAAAACAATATAGAAAAAGGTAAAGTGAGAGAAGATCTTATGATTTTATTCCAAAGGCTTTGCTGCTAATTACTACTTTTATAGCGAATTTTCCAATTTACAAAACTCAGATTCTCCCTTTATAGTGGGGTAGGGAAAGAGTTGACAACTTATATAACTATAACTTTTATAGGGAAAAATGCCTATGCCAAGCCTCGCAAAGTGAGGTTAATATAGAGTATATATTTAGATAAACATCTTAAATTCTTGTACATCACCATATCTACAGTAATTAGTTGGTGCATGTTACTTGAAATTTGAGGTTTTATTGGCTTTCTTTATTTCACTCAAGAAGCAACGAAAGTAACCATTACTAGTCTTTTCCTAGGAAGTAGAAAAATTAGATTATAGAGAGAGACAGATGAATTTTAACCTCTAACCATGTATGAATCAACGAATTAAATCAGATTCGAAGCAACGAATTAAATCAGATTCCAGTAAATCAATGAACCAACATCAAATCCAATATAAAATTAGAACCAAGGCATTGATAGTTATTGTTAGTTTTTTATTTCCATCACCACACACTTTTTTATTTTTCACATGAAAAGAAAAATTCCAACTATCAGTATATACACGTCATTTCTTTAAGCCAATCCGTAATTTGTTCATGGAATTTAAAAAGTTGATGATTGATTGGGGTATGAGATATAATTTTCCTAATTATATATTCCTTTTTTTCCAATTTTTTTTTTGAGAAAAGTAATGATACTTCATTTATTGATAATCTAAATTACAAACGCATGGTGAAAGAACCCCATACCAATCATAGTTAGCATCATTGCTATAGTCTAATTGTGCTATACTATGATCCAAAACATTAATATTACTATAACAAAGTGAAAAGAAAAAAAATCAAGTAGGCTAGATAAATGCAGGATTTCTTCAATAAGGCAGTCTCCAATCCAAGTTGATCTTGAACCCTTTTTTCGCCTAAGGTCGTATGTAAATCACTATGAACTTCAAGGGTATTGAAGACTAAAATGAAAGAATTCTGCCAATCGAACAATGATTCCCTTCTCCGATGGCATCAACCCAAGTCAACCCAAGATTGTTTGATCTCCACAACATTGTTCTTTTCTATTAATAGAAATTTCAATCACGAATTGTCTAAATCTTCTGCCATGATAATTAACACCAAGAAGCAAAATAGCAAACTTGTGAAAATAAAGAAGAAGAAAATAAAGAAACTTGCATGAAGCAAGACAAAAACTCTCTCAAAGGAGTCCCAAATGCTCTCACAAGGAGTTCTGATTATGCACGTGGCCAAATTTCTAATAAAGATCAAAAGAAAATTGGTAAATGAAACCAAATCTTTCATGATTGGTTGAGGAGAAAAGAAGAGAAATTCTATATTTTCAAACCAGTAACCGCCTCAGAGAAAACTCCAAACGGATACTGTTGTTTTAATATAATAATAATAATAATAATAATAATAATAATCATAATAATAATAATTCACTTGCAAATTATCCCTACCCAACTCGACTTGATTAAAAAAAAGTTACCAACATCAAATCCAAATTAATCCCCTCGAATTTGAGATGACCTAATTTGATATGATTCGAAATTGAAATCATGACACAAAGCTGAATAATCCAAAATACTAATACAAATATAACCCACTCATTTTCGAATAGTCGGAATTTAATGTAACCCTTAGGTAGTGGCGTAGCCACATGTAGTTTAGTGGGGTCAATTGACTTCACTCAACTTTTACCACCCTTGAAAATACATATACGATAAATTATAAAAATTCACCCAAAACATAATAAATTGAAGATTGACCCCACTAAAAAACATAGTTAACAATTTTGACCCCACAAAAAAATGAAAACCAATATGTATACAATAAAATAATTTGGATCAATATGTTTAATCGAAGTAAATACTGATAAATAATGGAAGTTATATAGGAATGCAGTTTCAATTATTCATCCACTTGTATTTATATTTACATATTAATGTAAATACAAGCATAAGAGTCTATCTTATTTTTTTTTTGCAATCAAGACGAAAGGATTTATATATTAATAGATAAAAGGATCAACATACAAACAGGAGTCAAAGAAACTTGAAATTACAGAACATACATAAAACTAAAAACTACTCAACATACTCCCTTCGATCCAGAATAAGTGTCACATTAGGAATATCACAGATATTAAGACAATAATTAACTCACCTTAAATTTAGTAAAAAAATATTTTAAATGACCTAAACACTCCAACCTTTTTATTAATTACATTTATCTTCTCTCTTCCTAACTCCCCATTAATTAGGGGTATATATGGTAAAAATACTATAAATTGTATTGGTTTTATAAGTGTGACACTTATTATGAAATAAACCAAAACTTGATTTGTGACACTTAAAATGGATCGGAGGGAGTATTAAACTACTAAACTAAAACTACTAAAATATATCAAATTACAAACACTCATCTCACAAGCTTGTAACCTCAGGCCTCGGGCCTGCCCTTCCATTGGGAGAATGTTAGAACACTGTTGAGTATAAAGGCCTGTACAAGCTTTGAAACGACCAACAACCAGGTAGCATGCAAGGAAAGAAAATTGAACTATGCTTAGTGTAACTTCCAGGTGTAGGCATAAGACAGTGAAGAACATAAGGAAGTAACACTTGTTTGAGAGAAAGCCGACAAACAAAAGAAACAAGATTTTTTGCCAGAGAAGGGAGCCGGAACCGGAACTGAACAGAGAGGTAAAAACCTTTGGAAGGAAGACCTTTGTACATATCTTTTGATTAAAACTCCTTAAAAGGCCCTCCTTCTTGTTGGCTTGGGTAGCCTTTTTATCAAGAAAAGACGTTGAAAGTGTAGAACAACTCTCCTTTTTTGCATCTGAATAATGAATTTTAAACTTAAAGGGAGTATTAATCTTCCATAATTTCTGAGATTTTGCTTCTAAACGGAAAAAAGGCAAAGGGAGGTTGAAAAGTATGAAGGTAACCTTATTCAACCAAAACAAGAAAGCTCTCTTTTTTCCTATTAGGATGATTTTCAAAGTAAAAACATAAGGATTTTTTTGGGATTCCTCTACTAAAATCTTCAAATTAGAAGAGGAAGATTCAAGGTAAGAACTAGGAGAATGGATCTCGAAATTATCATTGGAAAAAGGCTTATAGAAGAACAAGGGATTGAAGCCATAGAAATAGGACAGAGGCATGTAAATAAAAATTTTAGGAAACATCTTATACTTGGAGCCTCTCTTTTCTACTGCGATGGATTCCAAATGAAAAAACAAGGAAGTTTCAAAGGATTTCACTATAAAAACCTCCTCTTGAAACATATCAGATCTAGATCTGGAACCTCCTTTATCTGCTGCAAAAAACCGTAGATTGAACTTTGGCATCAAAATTCGTTTGATGGATGGAACTAAGTTTAGGCTTTGTGGATAGATCTGAAAGGAAGGAGCGATTGATAGAGAGATGGGGGAGAAGAAAAGAAGAAGCGGAGGATGAGGAGGAGGATGAGGCGGTGGGGGAGGGAGAGGAGGGTTGAGGCGGTAGAGAGAAGGCAGAGAAAACATTCTAGAGAGAGACTAGTAAAAAAAAGTCTATCTTATAAAACTATCAGATGTTTGTAAAATTAAAATATGCATAATTTTAATAAAAAATGCCAAAAAAACGAAAAAAGTTTATAACTATGTATTTGACACTACTAAAGCAATACGCCACTGCCCTTAGGTACCGGGTACAAAAAAAAATAAAAATATCACATATATGATATCTTTATCCTCCACCCCATGTTAAAAGACTTTAGTTAAAGCAGGAGGAGGAGGAGACGCCAATTTAGAAAAGCTTCCTCTCTTTCGTTTTTCCGCTTTCAAGATTCAGACAAGTCTTTCTCTTTTCTCTTCAACACCCCAAAGCTTATCTAACGGGATTGCATTATCAATTTATAGAGTTACTCATAATTAGCAGCAATCATTACTCATAACGCCAAAAACATTTACTACCAAAAGGGAAAAAGTTCTATTTATTTTCGGTTTAATAGAAAAAATAACCATCAAACACTATCACCAAATGGACAAAATGATCTCCATGAACTTTCAATGAGGATAATCAAGTCCTTTGATTCCCAATTTTTGGAATCATTTTTACCTCCTCATTAGACGGACATAAGTAATGTGAAATAAAAGAAGTAGATGAATCCAAATTGATATGGATAAAATAGCCCCAAACCTTGACAAAAAAAAGGGGGGGGGGGGGGGGACAAAATACCCCTGGACTTTGACAAAAATGACAAAGTGGCTCCTAAAAGGCTAAATTGCCCCAAAATTGGGAATCAGAGGGCTTAATTGTCTCAATTAAAAATTGATGCACCATTTCATCTCTTTAATGATAGTTCAAGAACCATTTTATCCATTAAACCATTTATTTTGCATTTGTAGTCATTATCAAAATTTTATGTAACAACTTACTATTATGGTAAGGGCATCTGATTCACAACACAATAGCTATATGAGATTTTAAACTTCCAATATTGTATTAAAATTTTTAAATGGTATTGTACTAACAAGTGATTGATGGAGTGATAATCAATCTCTGCTTCTACTTTAATAATAATGAGAATACAAGTTCAATTCTCTGAAAGTACATTTGTTGAGAGGTTTCAATATTTTTTTGGCTTATTGCTCAAAAAACCCCTGAACTTACACAAAACGGCCAAATAAGCCCCTGAACTCTAATTGCAACCAAATAAACCCCTGAACTCTTTAAAAAGGCCAAATAAGCCCTTTTCTGATGGCTAAATGTTGAAATAGGGACTAAACGTTTCAAGATTTTCTCAAATAAGGATCAAAATACACAATTCCAACAAATTAAAACACATAATTAATATTTTTTTACAAATTGGATACAATATAAGTTAATACTAGTGTGTGAGATATATATAAACTGAAAAACGTACGATAATTTTATATCATATTACGTTTAATGAATTTATTTTGATTAATAGTTTTTATTTTTAATTAACACGATAATATCATTTTTCTATCAAATTTAACGTGTACGCATGAGAAACATTTGTTTTCATTTAAGAATTCTCTAATTTATAAAAATTTGTTAAGTATGTGTTTTAATTTGTTGGAATTGTGTGTGTTGATCCTTATTTGAGAAAATCTTGAAACGTTTAGTCCTTATTTCAGCATTTAGCCATCAGAAAAGAGCTTATTTGGCCTTTTTAAAGAGTTCAGGGGCTTATTTGGCTGCAATTAAAGTTCATGGGCTTATTTGGCCGTTTTGTGTAAGTTCAGGAGCCTTTTTGAGCAATAAGCCATATTTTTTTTACCCTCTCAATTTGAAAGGAATTAGTCTCAAGTCATTAAGACTTGAGATACAATTAATAATTAAATAAAAAATTTTATTTATCAAAATTATGCCCTTTTAAAAAAAAATGCCAAGTTGGAAGGCTAAATGTTGGACAATTGTCAAACTAAGAGCAACTTTGATAAGGAAAAAAAATGGAAGGAATTTTGCATCAAATTAGTATGGGTTGGCACTTGGCACCACCTCTTGTGACGTAATCGCTATGGCATCACAAATTACAAAAAATTTCAACTATGGTCCATACTCCATACTCCATACCCACCACCTCATCAAAATCTTCTACCTTCAAAAATCAAAATGTGATACTGAAAGAAAACCTAATAAAATCCTTTTTGTGAGATATGGCACGTGTTTGAAAGTGACTCGCTTAGAATTTGACATGATTCACTTTAAATTAATGGAGAGTTATTGGGTATTTGACCTGGTGATAGAGTGTTAGTTCAGTGGATAGAGTTCGATCTTAGCAATATCAAATTTTTTCATGCCAAAGAAAATTAATGGACATATATAATACAATTACCAAAAAAAATGAGAAATAATGTAATTAGGTTGAAATCTTAAATTAGGGCATGATGTTTTGAAAAATTCTTAATTAAGAGTCCCAACTTTAGAAAAGTTCAAATCAGGGTCCCAACTTTTAGAGTAAGGTCAATTAAATCCAATCAGTTAAATTTGATTGGGTGTGGCCAACACACGTGATAAAAAGAGCGCAAACAAATGAAAGGATGACACGTGAATCGTGATGCACACCACTATGCCACGTTAGCATATTGTATAAATTAAAGACGCGTGTGATTGATAATCCATATTTTAGACTTATTTAGCCTTATTCGAATATGTAATGATCTTATTTAATCTTTTCAAAGTTGGGGTCTTTTGAAACTTTTCTGAAAGGTCGGACCTAATTTGAGAGGATAAAAATTCTCTGCATCCATTTTTGGTGCCCCATCCACCAAATAATGACACATGTCCTTTTCAGTTTTTAATGTTATTCCTTGTTTGCCTAGTTAAATTAAATTTTATATTTTTATTCTAAAACCCTATGGGGAATGTATTAAAATTTAGGACTAATCCTTATATATAATTATTTGTTGTTAATTTGGGACTAAACCTGGTTTTAATTGGGATTTTTACTATTTATTAAAACTCGAAAACAAACTAGATATGATACTAGGGACACGTGGCGTAATTTGATGGTTGAGACACAAGGAGACACTAAAAATGGGTGCAAGGATTTTGATTCAATTTGAGATTTCAGACATGTAAATTATTGGATATCGAAAACTTTTATAAAATTTATGTATAACCAGAAAACCTTGTTAAGTGTTCACTGTTCACAACGTTTGGACTATGCAGCTCTTCTACCAATCTTTATAGTATTATTTTCTTTTTTGAGGAACCAAGCTTATCATTATAATTAATCATATTTTATGTGTTAGTGAGTGGTTTTTAGATTCAATACTCTATCAACAAATCATGGGATTATTGATAATTTCTTTTATGAAACTTCAATAATAAACATTTTTCCAATACTATTTTGTGATCACCTTTGTCATGTTCTCTCCCCTTTCTTTTTCCCTGTAACACGTGAAAGCCTTTCTACTACAGTTTTGAACTTTTTTGTGTGCTCATTACTAAGTAGGAGTATAATTTTTAACGTTCCAGCAAAAGAAAATTACAAAACCCATTTTGCCATTTTCATATGCATTATATAATTTTAGTATTAAGTATTACATTGAGAAATTGAAAACTATCTGAAGGGCATTTCAGTCCTTACAAAGTAAGGTGTAAGAAAATGACCAGGTTTTTGGAACTGTCCGGCATTTCAGTTTCTCTATGTGCTTGTAGACTGTAATATGAACAAAGAAAGACAAAAGGAAAGTTGAAAGTTGTATGAAGCAAAGAAAGAAAGAAAAGAGAAAAATAAAAGAAAGGAAAAGATTTTATGCTTTTGGGTTTTGTTTGTTCCACACCAGGTTGGTCCCATAAGCTTAACAGCTTAAACTCCACTTTCTTTTTATTCAATCTTATTATTTCCATTTTTATTAGATCTTTTACTGCATTTAACAAGTTAACATCTTTATGGGTATCAATGGGTACAAATATTATTATTTCTTGATCTTTTAGGGGGATAGATTATTCATCTTTTTTTTTTGTCTATTTTACTTGTGTGGGCACTCATATATATTCTGAAGTTGTTATATTTGTTTAAATGCTTTACTTTGCTGCCCACTGTCTACAAGTATTGGATTCTCTTCTCTGTCTTTGCATTGAAAATTTGCAATCTCAAACCCTCTCTTTTAATTCATTTTTTCTTTCATCTATTTGTGGATTCTTTTGCACATAAAGGGCTGTTGCTTTTATTGGTCCATTTCATTATCTCTCTCTCTATCAACCTTTTCTTGGGTGCCTTTCACTTTCTCATATAGTTTTTTTCCAAAGGCTTTCAGACAGTGTGTAACCGGTGTAAGCAATAGTTGTAGCTGATTTGTATTGATTTTGATGGGTTGTTTTCCATTTCCACCTTTTCCTATGGTTATAAATATAGATGGTCATTTCTTGTTTATTCATTGCAGGAACTCAGTGTAACCCATTGCCACTGGCATTCTGCATAGTGTAGTTCTAGTGCTCCAAAAATAAGAAAAAAGAAAAAAATAGCTACAATATATCATTCTACTATGAACTCTGGTTAGTCTCCTTTCATATTGTGATTCTTGATTTTTCTTTTTCAATCATTCTGAGTGTTTTAGTTGTTAATTCCTTACTTGCATTGTTATCAGGTAGTGGAACAACTAGAAGTTTTGAGTTTGGAAGGACCCATGTGGTCAGGCCTAAAGGGATCCACCAAGCTACAATAGTTTGGCTGCATGGTCTGGGTGACAAAGGCTCAAGGTATGAATGCTGGACTTTGATGATGTTTTTCCTTGTTGGCACTTGTGTTTATCATGGATTTAAGATCAAACTATTAGTTGATGGTTTCATATCAAATTAAAAAAGGCTTGGTCTCTGTAAAACTAGTTAATTATGGCCATCAGCAGTTATTCAACTCCTCCTTTTTTGACCCTTTCTATGACATGTTTGCTCACCAATTTGCATGAGTTAGTGGTTGAGTTGAGCTATCATCACCAAAAATGAAAAAAAAAGGTTAATTACTAACTACATTGTTTTGTTTACTCCATTTTCTTTCCTGTTTGATCTGTGCTACATGGTGCAATTTAATTCCTTCCCTTGATCCTAAGCAGATGCATTGTGCAAGAATAACATTTTTGTCCTGTTCTACAAGAAGCTTTTTGTTTAATAACTTGAACTCTATGCCTCTTTCCAGAAGATTCCTATAACGATTGATTTGATGGGAGAGACTCATGCTGTTTTAAACTGCAATAAAGCTGGAGTAATTGTTTGTATGCATTCCTTACAAAGATTCTAAGCTATATTGGGGCAACCTCGAATCTGAAAACTGTATATGCCAGGGCTTAGAATAGGGGACCACTTCTTGGCTAACTTGATTGTCAGACCAAGTTTTATCATTAATTAAAGATATACTAATATCAATGACTAGGTAATTAAAGATGTATGTCTTGTCATCTAGCATGATTCCTACCATCATTGATAGGGTTTTTGTTGAGGGTGGTCCCAAACTATCATGGTTAATGGTTTCAGTAGGAGATTCTAAAATATATAATAATGCTGCAACTCCTCTGAACTTGGCATCTGATATGTTGTTTCAGAATGTTGAAGAGTTTTAAACTTTTCTGAGTTTATATAATGGCAACTAACATGAAGATCTCCCATTTTTTGGTTTTGTTCTGCAGCTGGTCTCAGCTCTTGGAAACGCTTGCCCTTCCAAATGTAAGGAAAACAATCTTTTCAAATAACTCAGTGGCTTGTATATATGCAAAAGCAGCAGTGCTTAGTTATTTTCCATTTTCTAGAAAGTTCCATTTACAGACAACTTATCATATGTTTCAATTAAAATTCAATGATACAGATTAAGTGGATTTGTCCAACTGCTCCTACTAGGCCAGTAGCAATATTTGGTGGATATCCTTGCACTGCATGTAAGATTTATTTCTTCTATTTTCTTTAATTTGTGCTCTATAATCAGCTGCAGGTGCAGCTTCAAGGTTACATATGACAATTAACTCTGCACTCACAGCTTCTGTAATGTACTTCAGGGTTTGATGTGGGAGATCTTTCAGCAGATGGTCCTGATGACTTGGAGGGGTTAGATGCTTCAGCAGCACATGTCGCCAATCTGCTGTCAACGGAACCTGCTAACAGTATGTCTTTTGTTCTTAGCAACCTTCTGAAAGTATAAAAGATTTTGTAGCGAATGGAAATCTTAAACGTTTAGTCATAAATTTAACTGCTAAATGTGGACATGTAAACAATTCAAATTTAAGTAGGGTTTCTAAGCTTCTTGACCAAGTATGTCAGTATCACCAAAATAGTTAGTGCTGATGGTTCTTTTAATTTTCTTGATTGATTGCTTTTAAAAAAAAAAACACCCCTCCTTAACTTTCTTCTATGGTTGCTGTGATGCAACTACCTCAGGATTGACAAATATTATGAAGTATTTAGACTCAATTTATGTGACCACCTCTCTACCCTTTGTTTCTGGTCTTTTTCGGTTTTTCCTCTTGGCCTTTTTCTTTTTTACCTTTTTTAAAGACTTGAGCATTTATTATTATTGTGCAGTTAAACTTGGAATTGGTGGCTTTAGCATGGGTGCTGCAACTGCTCTCTACTCTGCCACATGTAACATATTAGGGAAATATGGAAATGGGAACCTGTATCCAGTTAACTTAAGTGCAGTTGTTGGTCTAAGTGGTTGGCTTCCGTGTTCAAGGTTTGAATCTTGTACACAGAGATACAGCACAGAGAAACTCATTTATTATCTATGAAAACATTGCTACTTTCGCGCTGTGATTTTATGCAATTCATTGAACTCTTTGCTGTTATTTTAGAACTTTGAAGAACCAGATGGAAGGATCAATCCAGGCAGTAAGGCGTGCAGCATCCTTGCCCATTCTGCTGTGTCATGGCTTAGGTACTCATTCTCTTCTTGAAATTTTTGATGGAATGCTTCAGTATTCTGTTTAATAAGGTCACTTGATGACATATCTTGCTCTAATGAAGTCATAAAGAGAGGTTTAAGGCAAGATGTCAAGTCCATGTCTCTTTATCACTTCTGATATCAAAGTAAGACATTTTGATATATCAAGAGATCAAGAGAGAGATCTTGAGTTCTTTATTGAATGCCTCAGTCATCTTTTATGAAGGTCACACACTGATGTCATATCTAACTAATAAAATGCCAAATCGCCAATTCTGAGAAGCATACAGAACTGAATAGTGTTAAATTGACATTTTGAATTACAGTACTTCACAGGCATATGCGCAGTCCACCAAAATATCTTTTGCTGGAATCTCATATATGGGAATTACTAATTATAATTTTAATGCTCTTACTTTTTTGATTCCTAGCTTAAAGTGTATAAACTTTGGCTCCAGGCATGTTTTACAGTCAATTATGCAGTTCGTTTTATGTCTTTCGGTCTTGCCACTTTGGCCAACAGGGATGCATCTTTCATGTGATACTGTATTCCTTCATCTGCAAGATAGATGTTTACTTTCAGTATTTAGAAGTTCAACATAGATCTTTTCTAGTAAAATAGTGGTTACTCATAATGCTTACATTTTATGTTAAATTGAGAATTAAGCGAAAATGAAGTCGAATAAAATATATTGATGCTAGTGGAAGTGAAATCTTTTTGTTTTCAAACAAATTTACTGGCAAGTTTGCACATTTCATTATGAAAGCCAGCTATGATGCTAGCAATTTAGATTTAAAATCTCATTATTTTCCTCCTTCCATTTTTCTTGTTCTCTTTATAAATCTATTCCTCCGGATGTAGTTCACTCCTTTCTTGCTGCAGGGGATGATGTGGTTGCATATAGACATGGGGAGAAATCAGCACAGGCCTTAAATTCAGTTGGCTTCCGGAATCTTACATTTAGAACCTATAATGGGTATTTCATTTGCTCTGCCTTCACTCACCTTCATCAAGAATTATGCAGACACTCTCACATACGCACACTTAACACATCCAAACAACTTGTGCATTCTAGAGTTAAATTAAAAATGCTTTAATACTGCCATGCAGGCTTGGCCACTATACGATCCCTGAAGAAACAGATGAAGTCTGCAATTGGCTAACTGCAAGGTTGGGGCTTCAGGGGACACGGTCATGAAACCAAATAAGGTCGGCATGCCAATGTGGAAATAGAGCATGAAATTAATCAGACTTATGTATAAGGATCACAAAGAGGTACTCTCAATAGATATCGGGCTTGGGGTATATGGTATAGGGCATAGCTGTCTTGTTCAACTTACTCTTCCCTAGCAATCTTGCTTTCCTGAATAAACTGTCTTGCCATGTGTTATATTTCAGTTTACCTGCAGCTAAGAATCAGTGATAGTAAAATTTGTTCATTAGGTTGGAGTTGATGGTATTTAAATTGCCATTCTCTCAATCTAGGAAATTTTGGGTTGGTGGAATTATGTAACTCAATCATAAGGCTGTCCTGCATTGGATGTATTTTAAATATAACATAATAAAAGCTGGATGTGGATGCATTCATTTCTTAGTGTTCTTATTTTCTTGTGTACGAGGGAGAGGGAAAGTGGCCTACCTGCAACTTTTCACAATGTGGACAACTTTTTTGTAACTAATACAGGTTTTTATTAGGCAGGGAATAGCAGAAATTCAATGCTCAATTTTTCACAATGTAGACAACTTTTTTTGTAAAGCACCTTAATGACTATCGATTAGTTAAGCTACATGGTATTAGATTTGCAGAATAATCATGTCAGAAATGGCATAAACTATCACTAATCAAAGTCGAGCACGGGAAGTCCACCTCATCAGTCTTTATATGTTGGAAGAAAGATGAAATTTTTTCAGTTGGACTGAATCCTATGCATTGATAATCGATGAGCAGTTAAAATTCAAAGGCAAAATTATGATCCTTGAACTATTGACAATTATGTTACATGAAAGTAGCCTAGTAGAGGCAAGAATTACGATGATAATAGGCTGGTACACTCTTACATCAAGGTTTGCAGAATAACAGCAAAAACTGATCCGACATCAGCTTTGGTATTATCACATAAAAGGAGGATACAAGGAAAAAGAGATTAGTTTTGATCGAATAAAATGATTATTTTTGCATGGTGGATGGGCAACATGTTTGGTGAGTCCTTCCTCTGATCATTGAGGCTTGCACAGAAAGTAGAAACATCTAAAGGAAAATCTAAAGACTGACAATGAGAGGAATAGAGAAAGAAATGAATACTACAGATTGTGCAGCAGAAGCAATCTCTTGCTAGGAATTTGTCCGCTACCCAAAATGCGGCCACTCTAGCACCTGCATATCACAAAGCATTATGATGGTTCTATCATGCATATAAAAATGGCAAAATGTTAGTGCTTGACGTTAAAAATACTATATGCCGAACCTCAAAGGTATAAATTTCTAATAACAAGGCGCTCACTGCTCTTTGAAGCTCAAGTATAGCAATCCAACACAAAAGAAGACCTAATGTAGAATGCTGCATAACATAATAAAAACTAGCACTAGTAAATTATTTGGCTAAAAATCCCATAATAAAGGGCAATAAAATGCAATACCTTACTCCAAACTGCAAGTTCAACAGTCAATCAGTGCTACTATTTTCTTGAAAATTGCTTCTATTCTGATTACTGCTTCCTTTTGAATCAATGCAAGGGGTGAGAGGTGGGAAAGATGGCACAGCTCTTAGTATGAATTTCCGGCCACTTCTTAATGGTCCCGAAGAGCTTGACCCAAGCTGTTGCAACTTGTGAGGAGGTGAAACTCGCTTGCCATTCGGGGAACTTACTTTCACAGGCTTAGTGGGTGTAGAAGTTTCTTTCAATAATTCTGGCGTATCATCCTCCAAAATGTCATAAAGTCCACCATCACAGTCAAGCCCCTGAAGATTCTTAGTCTCATCCAAGGAAGACATAGGGGTAATAGGTGAACTACGCCAACAAAAGGAACCCCCCGAAGAGAGACCACTTTTAGGTCCCAACTGGAATCGTGAAAGACTACTCAATTCCCTTGCTTTAGATGAAGAAGAACCTCTGATAATAGACGGATGATATGGCAGTGGAGTTTGATGGCATTCATCAACAAGCATATCTACATTTTTGTAATTGATTCCCTCAGAATATGAACCAACATCCAAATTCTCTTTACTTGTTTCCTGAATCATGTCATTGCTATCAGAAGTTCTCGGAGATTTTGCATATGATAACACCAAAAGATCAGACTCGGGTGATGGTAGGCTTTTTACAGTAAGAAGTCTGGGTTTGGGTGCATTCTTTCCATGGCTGAACAGAAAAGCAAGTAATCAGCAACGAAAGATGTTTGACATTTATATATTTGGTGTTTCTTGAATGACACTAGGACATCATAATCGTAAATCTTACTCTGAGTATTGGAATGAAGGTGTTAGCGGAGTGAGATGTGGATTAAACTCAGAATGCAAGATATCTTTCTTAGCTGCCACTGTGCTTTCTGATATCTCCATACCACCTCTGTTCAACATTTCTTCAGTCAAACAAAAATCTGTAACACAACAATGGGGATTATGTTGATTCCCAGTTCTAGATACTAATTTTCAGCCCAAAATATACCCTAAAGAGACGGGAGGAGAAAATATATTACTCTATATCTAATTTAGGAAATAACATTAGCATGCATTGAAGGACAACATTTTCAGTGGTATTTCAAGCAAAACTCACCTTCCTTCTTGCCAAAGACATTTTTGCACCCTTCACATCGGCATCCAATGGAGCAACCAACATTAGCCTTTTCAAAATTAAAGAAGATTCATAAGTCAAGAAACAATATATTTTACGAGATGTCATGAAAAAGCATGACTATTCAGGCAGCAATGAAGTACCAGACCTGGTAGCATTCACAATATTTTTTCAGACACATAGACCTTTTGCAATTACACCCTCTTTTGTGTCTAGCTGAGGATGGTGTCTTCCCATTTCCATCTTCCTATGCAGGGAAAATATGTTTGCAAATTAATAAATAAGAACAAATCAAAATTAAGCAAAAGGAGTTGCTCTAATTGTGGTCTGGGGAGTTCCTTTATACCCTGTTGTTTACTTGAAACTCATTGACTGGTTGTACAATCTTGGGAGCAAATGCTAGTGGATTACGGGACTCAATTTGTTGACGTGTCTCAAGAACTGTATCTTCATACTCAGGTCTGTTAAAGCAACCTTGGCAGGAACAAGGATCAGCACAATAGATTCCCGCTGCAAAACAATCACAATATCTGAAATGGAGGAGAAAATTAGCATAGGGCGCACTAATATGGACATCTCAGAGGACTTCGACCAGGAAAAAACAGAATCACTTACAGTTTCAAGCATTTTGACTTCTTGCAATTGCAACGCTTGCAACCCTCACTGTCAGTGCTGTTCGAGGATTTCTTCCTAAAAGAAATACTATTAGTGGTCCTGATTACCAAGATAAAGATAGACTCATCAAATTTGCAAGAAATATCATTATAACTTGCCTTTTCTTTTTGGGGCTTTCTTGGTTTAGCATCTCATTATTTTCTCCATGCTCTGAACTGGGTTCCCTTTTTGTGTATAGAGTGATTTGACGGTCAAGTGATTCCACGGTGCAGTGTGATTCAGAAGCAGCAGAGCTTGCAACCTTACAAGCTTTTGCTTCAAGTGTTCCATCCTCAGGAGCAACTAATACTTTCTCAAATGCATCTGAGCAACTCTCCTTATTTTCCATTAACCGACAACTCATAAGAGATGCTGATTTTATCTCATTTATACCCATAGAATCCACAGACAATTTCATGCATGCAGTTGCACCTCGACCAATTGGCAATGCATTAACAATGCTATTTAGGTGTAAGCCAATACCTGATGGCTTGGAAACAGTTAATGAAGGCTTTTCACAATAGCCCTGGGGAATCATGTTTATCGCTAATTGGGACAAGTTAATTAGTTGCCTTTTTCTTGATGTAGCACTTAAGTCCTCATGAGAAGAACCCAAATTCTCTGCTTCTGGAGTTGTAGCAAGTGATGTTGACGTGATCATATCATTTGATTGATTGGAAGAAGTGCTGCAGTTTATTGTAGGTTCTTTTCGAGCTTGGCCAAACTGAAGACAACGCCTACTCATGCCACGTTGGTGTTCACTAGCCTGCATTTGACTGTTGTAATTATTCTATTGCAAAAGAAAATTTCTACCAGCATTTAATAACCAAAAGGGAAAAAAATTATAAAAAAGGCAATTTAATAGTCTCACTTCAATCACTACATCACAGCTACTTCAAATCTTTGTTACCTCAGGATCATGTGTCTCGTTATGAACTGGAACATCTGTGTCTTGTTTGACATTTTCAGTAAAATCTTCATATCCCTGAACCCTTTGCAAAGATCCATGTGGCAGCTGAAGGAAATCATCACAGCCATACCCATGGTCCTCTACCACTTTCTGGCAAATAGGGGAAAAGACTGTGATTAAGTACATCTAATCTCCTAATAAAAAAGGTGCTGTTCCCACCAACATGAAACCAATACTTACCTGAGCATCCACATTATTGTGTTCTTTTTCCTGAGATGAAAGATCAAACATATCAGACTTATAATTTGGGCATTCATCAGATATCCCTTGGCCACTATGTTGCTTCTCTTCAGCCTCCACTGGCTTAACATCAAAGGTTAACTTTCTTTCAAGGCCTTCTATACTCTGCCCAGACAACAATTAAGCTCCATCAACTTCTCAAATTTAAAATACATTTTAGAGTCTAGTAAACCATTTACTGATGATTGAAGCCTGAGTTGACAAGAGCATAAGGTGTGCTCTAGCACCAAAACCCTGCCTGAGGCGCAAGGGGCATAAAAAGTGCCAGCTTTAGTGAAGTCATGAGCAATATAAGTGTGCTTTTTTTTTCTTTTCCTTCCTGTCTGGATAATAAGCTTGATATACATTATTCTGATGACAAACTCTAAGGAGCAGTCAGTATTTATCCTACAAAACATGAAAAGTTTCCCTTTTTTCCTTTTTTGGCCAATATTTATAATTTTCTTATGCTCCCAAACTTCTTGTTAAATACTCAACAATGACAAGTAGTGAGTTTGACATTCTTCACGTTTAATAATTAAAGGTACAGCAATGGAAACAATTTGAAAAAAGAAAGTGAACTTCAGTCACACAAGCATTTTTTATGCTTACTGCCTTAAATTAAAAGCACACCTAGGCACACACCCCAAAAGGGTCTGAGGTGCTTTTTTTGTTTGGTCCCACTCCTTAGCACTTAGGTCCATGCCTTAATGACACTGACCGAAGCATATTATTAGATTGTTTGTTATTTAAATGGATTATACATACAGAATTTGCAGAGTCTGTTTCCACAGGGTCGGCCAGGAATTCATCAACACAGCCAGAAGAACTACTGGGTTGGACCGACACAGAGTCCTTTGTATCATCCTCCTCCTTTGTACCGGTGATCAAACCCTGCTGCAATTCAGGAACAGTTCTTCCCAGACTACCAGAACACTCAATATATTTCTTGTCTCCTTCACCATTTTTGGATGCTTCCACATTTGATGACTGAGGCCTGGGAATAAGGTTTCATGTAGTCAGAGCACATGCAGAAAGCTTTTCTAATGGAAAACAATTAAGACAAAATCTAACATATGACAAACCTTCTAAGCACATTTATGCGTGGAGATGTAAATACAAGAGGGGGAGAATTGAGTCCCAAAAACCCTTGTGGTACATGTGGTACCTTGTCAGGCTTTATAGGAGAGAGATTGCTAATGTAATTTGAAAAAGGGGATTCCTGAAATCAAATGAACAATAAAAAATGAGAAGTATAAAATTTATGATAAAGGAAATGGCCTCCAATTGTAAAGACTATGCTGTCAACTTGGTAAGAAATGGGAGGAAGAGGGAAACTAAGGTGAACAATTGCATAGTAATGGACTTAACCAGAATCAAGTTTGAAGGTGTTATTCAGGTAACCAATAAATGCCACCTGATGTCTTGGTAACCAAAGTCGTATAACTAAACAAATATCGAACCCAAACTGAATGAAACACAAAATTAACACCTTGTGCAAATTCTGGACTAGCAATAAGTTGATCATTGAGCTGCATTTACTCATCAAAGATACCAAGATAGGTCCAAAAAGAAATATAGCATCAATTAAAGACAGATTTTCAAGTCTACTTTAAATCCATGCCACCTTCTAACTGAAGGAAACAAGGAACCCCCAATTCAACAACAAAATCAAATTTCAACAAATACCCAGATAAGTAAACTCAGCAAATTGATTGAAATTCTAGTCAAACCCACTTCACATTACAACTCTAACATCAAAACTTCAATGTCACTTAACCACGCATTTCATGTTCACACTCACTAACATAAACCTCAAATGAAAGGAAACAAAAGAACCCCCACCAAGCAGCAAGCAAATTCACACGAAACACAATTATAAAATCAAAGCCTAAAAAGGGGTTTTAAAAACTAAAACATTAGAAAGGGATCTGAAACTACAGAAAATGCTAAGAACACGATAAAGTAACAGCAAAAGTTACATCTATTAAATGGAAAAACTTTAAAAGAAAGAGAAGAAGTAAAAGTGGGGCGGCAAGGGCTGGGAATTACTTGAACTGGAGGAGAAGAAGTAGACGCAGTAGCAAAAGAAGAGGGGAGAAGGGATTTAGAAGATTCAGGAGAATCCATGCTTAGAAACCCTAACCCTAACTAGTCTCTGCTGCATTTCTGAGTTTGGTATAGTTGAGTTGTATTTCTTCTCACTCTCAGTTTTGCTTTACCCTCCTGAGTCCTGGATATTGATGTTGAAGTTTTGTCAAAATATTTTTCCCCTTTGTTGTAAATGTCCAAGTGAGAAAATGTAAAAAGGGAGACGTAGCGTGGAGTAAGAGGCAAGGGCGGGGGCATTCAAAAACGGAGCGGGAATTTTCTTAAGCGGCCTTCTATTGGATAATTGCTTTTCTGGGCCTCCAATTTTTTTTCTTTTATAAATTGGGTTTGGGCTGCATCTCTTTTACGGCATTAATTTCAACCCAAATTATATATATATTAGGCTTACATATGCAAAAGCCCCCTGAACTTATTTCTTTTTTTTTTTTCGTTGAACCCCTGAACTTATTTCGAAAGTCACGTAAGCCCCCAAATTTTTATAATCTATCTATATACTATATATAAAAGTAGGAGTTTTGAGAAATTTTGAAATGTCTATTGTACCCTTATTTAACTTTTAGAACGTCTATTATATCCTTATTTGTCTAATATATTTCTAAAAACTTTCATTATACAATTAATTTTTAATTTTGTTAATTTGGATTTTATTAAATATATATCTCAAATTTATTAATCTTATATTAAAGATCTAATTACTATTAAATCAATAATCTCACAATTTGGATTTGATTAAAGTTTTGGATTTGTAAACAAATAATATCACTGAAGATCTTTCTTCCCATTATTCTTTATCTACTAGACTTCTATTATGTATTAAACATAAACTTCAAGTTTGCAGTTATTATGTATTAGACATATTGATGTTACTATATTTTTTTTTTCTGTTTCTCCCATTTCTTTTTCTAAAAAGTTTTCTTTTCTTCACCCCACTTCCTGTATTTTGTACGTCAAGCTCCGTTTTGATGTTCATCAACTATACAAGTTTCACAAGAAGAAAAAGGAGGTGGATATTGCTGTGGACCTCTGGCGATTTGTGCCCAAGAAGAGTTGAGGGAAGGACTGGCTGAATCAATTTCCTTTTTCTTAAGAGATTTTGAAGATGGCAGATCAACTATTGCAAAAGCTGAGTAGAAAGCCGTGCTTTAGGTTTGACAATTTTTGGACTAGGCATGGGGAAAATTCAAAGCTGAGGTGGAATTCTAGTGTGTATGGTTGTTTAAGGAAAGAGAATGAGAGGAAATTGGAAGCAATTGCTTCTTTTTAGAATTCGGATCATAGGGGTGATATGAGCTCTTTGCATACATTGTTGGGTGAGCTGAAAAAATGCAGTGAAATTTATTGGAGACAAAGGGCCAAACAGTTATGGCTTAAAGAGGGAGATAGAAATACTGTCTTCTTCCATAATTTTGGTTCGAAGAAGAGAAAGGAAGAGTATTCGATTGCCAAAATAAGGGGTCCGAATGGTGAATGCCGATTCCAAGAGCAAGAAATTGAAATTGAAGATGCTATTGTTGAATATTTTGGAAATCATTTCACTTCATCTCGCTCCGCAATGCCTGCTGATTGCTTTATGTTTGACTCCCTTATTGAAAAAATATCACTTACTAAAATAATAATATACCAATCTATTGCCAAAAAATAATAATAATATATCAATCATTTAATCTGAATTTAAGTCCAATTCCTTTTAAAAGTGTTAAATAAACTATTCCTATAGTTGAAATAAACTACTATACAAATACTTATACCTGGATATATAATAAACTATTCGTACTTCCAAAAACAATTATCAAGCATACGGATATATACTCTATTCATATTTGATAAAACAAGTATCAAGCATACGTATGTTCAAGCCCATGATCAAGGTTCACTTTTTAATAATTAATTTTTAAATTAACCTATTTGTCTATGCAAACTGTTTTAAATTAATTTATGAATGACAGTCAAAGAAATAAAGTTTACTTTTAGACGAACACTTCACAAGAACAATCAGGAACCATCCCCAGAATTTTGTTATGTCATAATTGATTTCAAATTTCATACAAGTTCAATGACACCAAATAAAACTCTACCAAATCTTAAACTCTTTTGTACCATATACTCATATATTGAGTAATGATTGTTTATCATAGAAAATTTATTATATATTCTTACCAAACATTTAAGAAATTAAAATAGTAATCCATTAAAATATTAATTAATCAATCGAAAACAACAATGTAAGCCAAACAATGCTTACAGAATTCATCAAAACTTTCTCAAATGATGAAAACGCCATAAGATTTTTATATAAAGAATTCTCTGAATATTATATTTGAGATTGAGAGAACAAAAGTTGGAAGATAAGAAAACAGAAAGAAGTGATAAGTCATAATAATTGTTTTATTTTAAAAGAAAATTATCTATTTCTTTATTTACTTTTTATTTATTTATTATATATGTTTACATTAAAAGAGGTTTTGAATCTTCACAGGTATTACTTGAGACTACTGCTTAATCATGTTAAAGGGTCGAAATCTTTTGACGATCAATTAATTATTGATGAAATCCCGTGTTCAACATTCAAGGAAACTGTAATGAAATGGGGATTGTTGGAATCTGATGAGAACATATCAGAATGCATGATGGAAGTCGTTGCATTTCAGATGCCCAATGAACTGAGAAGCCTTTTTGTAACTTTATTAGTGCATTATGAACCAGCAAACGTAAGGAAACTGTGGGAAGATTATTTTAAGGCAATGTCTAAAGATTATAAGAGAATGCATGAAAACTCAGTCGATACACAAATTGCGTGCACATTACAAAGCATTGCGAACTACCTTGAAAGCATGGGAAAGGACATCAAGAAGTTTGATTTGCCGCAAATCGATCATCAAAATTTGCATATAAGAAATTCCGCACATAAGGAAATTGCAGATGAATTGAGCATTGAAACTCTACAGTAAGATCTAGACGCATCAAAAAAGCTAAATGAAGACCAACAAATTGCATACAAGGCTATCTTAGATCGAGTCCAATCGAGAAAGAGTGGAGTCTTTTTTGTGGACGGACCAGAAGGAACGGGCAAAACATTTCTATATCGTTCAATACTGACCAATTTTAAGGTAATAATAACATATCATCAAAGCATACAAACTTTAAAATCAAAATCATATTATCCATTATATAATACGTTTATCAGACTACTTTTTTTTAGTAATATGATCGGAGATCAAGAAGTCTTATCGCCTTAGCTACAGCCTCGGTTAGCGGCAGCAATTATGCCAGGATGAAGAACATCGCACTCGAGATTTGACATATCACTACAATCGACAGAAACAAGTATTTGTGGAACTTCCAAACTGAGTGCAAAGGCCGAACTGTTAAGAAAAGCAAGACTAATCATATGGGATGAAACACCAATGGCATAAAAACTCGCTATAGAATCAATGGACAGAACATTGCAAGATATGATGAGCAACAAAGAACCATTTGGAGGAAAAGTGGTTGTTTTTGGACGAGATTTTAGACAAGTGCTCCCGTTGTACCTCGGGCAACAAGGGCACAAACAGTCAATCAAAGTTTGGTCAGATCATACCTTTGGCCAAAAATGGAGATACTGATATTGAAAAAGAATATGAGAGCAAGAGGAGACCAAGACTTCGACAAATTCCTACATCGAGTGGGTTATGGAGAAGAACCAACAAAAGATGGTGATTTGATACTTTTACTAGATCAAATGGTTATAAAGTATGAAAATGATGAGAAGCCGGAAAATGGTTTGATCGATGCGATTTTCCCAAATTTGAAAGATAATTCAAATTCAGCAAAGTATATGACCAATTGTGCGATCTTGAAAACAATAAATGAGTACGTTGATGGTATAAATGACAAAATGATCAAAATATTTCTTGGTGAGAGAAAAACATACAATAGTTTCGATGAAGCAGTAGATGACTCGAACGACAATTACCTCTACCGAATGGTTTGACACCGCACAACTTGGTGTTGAGAAAAAATTGTCCAGTTATACTTCTGAAGAATTTGGATCCATCCAACGGTTTATTGCAATGTAATAAAAATGGTCTGCAAAAACTTTAGTCATAATGCAATACAAGCAGAAATTGCAGTTTGTCAATATGCTAGGTTTTTCTTCCTGCTTTCACCTATTGAAAATGAAGGATATCCATTCCAATTTAAAAGGAAACAATACCCTATCTGTTTTTGTTTCGCTATGACCCTCAACAAAGCATAAGGACGAGCGATACCAAATGTTGTAGTATATTTGCTGCAAAATATGTTCTTTCATGGACAACTATATATATGTAGCACTCTCACAAGTAATTTCCATGTATTCAACAAAAGTTTTGGTCAAGTTAGAAAATATAAAGAAGCAAAATGAAACATATACAAAAAAAAAATGTTGTATATAAAGAAGTTCTACTTTCGTAAAGGTAATTTTTTACTTTAAAAATATACAATTTCATTATATTAAATAACAATTATTGTATTTTAAAACTTTCACTTCTAATGATTATTCTTTACAATTATTTAAATCTTTCTTTTAATTCAATATTTATGATTTCTTATTTCTTATTATTTTCAAGTATTTCAAAACAAATTTTGTTCAAACGTGCCACGTGCAACGCACGTGAAAGTTAAAATTAGTACTATATATAAAAGTACGAGTTTTGTAAAACTTTTGAAACGCCTATTGTACCCTTATTTAACTTTTGAAATGCCTATTATATCCTTATTTAACTTTTACAGTTTTTTTAGAAATAAATTTTTATAGTTTTATTTTACTAAAAACTCTATTTTTATTTAATTAAATTCAATCTTTTAAAATATTTTATTTTTACCATTTTAATTTTTAAAAAACTTTGGACCTATTTCAATTATAATATAAACTAATAAAAGTATTATTATCAAGTTTAAAAGTTAAAATAAGTTGTCTAATCATTAATTATTCAACATTTTTTAAAACTAATTAAGATACTAAAATTTTATTTAAAATTTAATTATAGTGATTGGTCCGTTTTTATTTTTGAAGTGTGTAATTGATACAACAAGAATTTAAAGTTTTTAACATAAAATTATTTCGTTTGACTTATAAAGTTTAAGATGTCAATCGGGCGGGTTTCATGTTATCGTCATCTGGGTCCTGGTCAAATGGGTTAGGTAAATTTCTTGGATCATTCGGGTTTCGCCTCATCTAGATTCGGGTCATTTGGGTTTCGGTCTGACGAATTCGTGTTTTGACCTCTGGTCACTCAGGTTCTTGGTCATTTGGGCTTTGGGTTTATTCATATAATTATTGTTCATATAATGGAATTTAGCAAATTTAATCATAATAGTTAAATTATAACAATAATATATATTTCATTGAATAAATGATAATTTAGAATAGTTAAATTATAACAATGTGGATTTTATTAAATAAAATATAATTTTAGTTTATAATATTCTCGGATCATTTGGGTTAACTTCTCGGATCATTCGGGTTATATGTTTGTCAGGTCTAGATCAGATGAGTTTGAGCGTTTACCTTTTTCTGGTCAAATCGGGTTCGGCCGGATTGGGTAGGTTATCGAATTCGTGTCAGGTTTTGAGTTTTGACAGATCTACCTACAATTAATTTCAATTATTAATTTAATTTTCATTTAATTTAGAGGGTCACGTGCAACGCACGTAGAAGTGAATACTAATATAGTCAAATAAGTCTCCAAGCTTTGATCAATACATAATTGGGCTACTTGATATTAGAGCTGGCAAAATGAATCCGAAACTTGTCTGAGCCCGAACCTGACTAAATCCGAGTTGACCAAAAAGTCAACGTCCTGAGGCAACTCAAAACCGAGACCGAAATATTTTGAATTCAATTTATTTGTTTTTTTCTTCTTTTACCTTTTTTTTTCTTCTTTTACCAATATATACTACTACATATTATTTTTGTAGCAACGTGAAATTACTTAAAAGTCCTTCCAACTTTTTATCTGATGAGACCTTATCACCCCATTTTAGTAATTTTTTACAAACCATTAATTAACACTTAATTAAAAGAGTTATAAAACCAAACCATTAACTCAAAATAAAATCAACTCTTCAGATATTCATTGTTGTTATTCCATTTTTTGAGAACCGTTTTAGATCATTGGGAATGATTCATGATAAAATCCTCCATAATTCATTTTTGAAATCTAATTACAGAACATGGCGTTTCATTCCTTTAACTATTCAATGCCCATCTATTCTCATCTTATCTTTAATATAGTAATTCTTTCTCTTGATTTTAATTAACATACTTTTTTAAAAAGAAACAAAATTTAAATTTACTACTTTCACTGTTTTGTTGAAATACATTTTATTTAAGTTGGATTGTATGTGATTGGAGTTTGATTATTGTTATTAGACAATTTGCATTTTATGTTGAGTGAAGAATTGTAGATTTGCAGTACAAATCGAAGTGAATTTTTTTTATTTCCAAATTGGATAAAATGATAGATTTGGCTTTTTTAAAGCCTATGAATTGGAGTTAGCTTTCTTATGGTGTAGTAAGAAATTCTCCTTAATATGTTGACATCATAGCTAAATTTTAAACTCTTCAATTTCAATTACAGATTTAGACGTTACAAAAAAAAATGCAAAGCCACAAAAGAAAGATTTTCACCTCATGTGTTTATTTTACAGTTTTGAATATTTCAGTTTATTTAATTTTGTAACAATAGTTTTCGCTAAATCGTGCAGTATAATACTGAAAAAACAAATATTTAAAGCACATTTGGTATCAATTTAGTGAGTTATGCTATATATAACTACATGTGTTTATCAATTTGTAATAAATACAGATAGTTTTAACAATGTTTATTTTGCATTGTTAGAAAATGTCGAAATAAATTTACAATAAAGAATGAATTTTTGTTTTGACAAATACCAATGCTTTTTGTCCGTATTGCTGAACTTATTACCTTTAATATACTACTACTATTTAAGGTTAACATGCTCCTTATTGCCAATATCAAACTACAACAGCTCATATGGAACCAACTTTTATTTTTAACATAATCAAATTTATCTTAAGACTTCCTCTTTAAATTTTACTCACTGTAGAGCATAACTCACATCAATCAATCAATTTATATTGCATTAAAAATTTGGTACTCAACTTTTCCTACTCCTTTACGTTACCAAACGATTCCTACTCCTTAACAACACTAAACTACACCAAAATAAAGGCAATTCATATAAAAACAACTTTTTAACAATTCAAATCAAATTTCAAAACGCTCGACGCGCCAGCGCGAGCTATGCCACTCGTACAATATTAAACCTATTATATCTGGCCTTTTTCCTTTAGACCACCATTATTAGACCATCCAAGTCTGTTTTTTGTGCTTTTTATGCTGTACTATATTCTTAACTGGAGACCCTTGTACCTTATATATAACTAGTCTTCACTTCCACGTGCGTTGGGTTTAATCAAATAAAATAGGTATAACTATATTAGATTTAATCAAATAAAAATAGAGTTTTTAGTTGAGTAAAACTATAAAAGTATATTTTTAAAAAAATCTAATATTTAAGTTTTTTAATTAAAATAAAATAGTAAACTGGTAAAAATAAAATAGTTATAAGGATATCAAACTTAATTAAATAAAAATAAAGTTTTTAGTTGACTAAAACTATAAAACTTTAAACAATGGCATTTAAAAAATATATTTGAAAAATAAGGGTATAATGGGTGATTCAAAAGTTTTACAAGAACTAGTACTTTTATATAGAGTACTAGTATTCACCTCCACGTGCGTTGCACGTAACACATTGTGTCTAAATTAAATGAGAATTAAAATAATAATTGAAATTAATTATAAATCAAAGAAATAATTCCATGTTAGTGTTCCTTTATGTTAAAAAACTTTAACTTCTTGTTACACACTCCAATACATTACTATCAACAATACTGATACACACTCAAAAATGAAACTAGGTCAATCACAATAATTAAATTTTAAATAAATTTTTACTTTTTTTTTAGAATGAAGTATAATACTCCATTAGATAGTATCCAGATTACAAAGGTATAAGAGTAGACCCTCATACCACACATGGTCATCATTTAGACCATAGTCTAATTTAGATAACCGATGTGCCAAGAAATTTACATCACGTTTTACATGAGCAAAGTTACACTGAACAAAATAAGAAGAAAAATCCAAAACATCATTATGCAAGCTTTCACCGTCTAAATAGATCATCTACCCTTTCGAAATCTCTCCAATTGCCATTAGAGAATCAATTTCCAACACATACCTTTCCACACCATGTTGAGTACAATTAATGATCAAGCAACTCATTTTAACTTAATTAGTTCGTAAAAAATATGAATAATTAATGATTATGCAATTTATTTTAACTTTTAAACTTTAAAGTAATGACAATTATATTTTTTTTAGTTTGGATTATAATTAGGTTGGGTCCATACTTACGAAAAAGTCTCCAATTTTTTAAAATTAAAATGGTAAAAAAATATTAATAAAAATATTAAATTTAATTAAATAAAAACTGTAAAATAATGTCATTTAAACAATTTTGATATATCTAAGTTTTGCAATTAAAATAGTAAAATGGTGAAAATAAAATAGTTATAAAGAGATTAGATTTAATTAAATAATTCTAATATATCAAAAAAAATTTAATTAAAACAGTAAAATGATAAAAATAAAACAATTATGAAGAGATCAAAAAGTCTCCAATTTCTTAAAATTAAAATGGTAAAAATAAAATATTTATAAAAATATTGATTTAATTAAATAAAAAAATAGTTTGCAGTAAAATAAAACTGTAAAAGTTTAAAAAATATCATTTAAGAAATTAAAAAATTCTAACATATCTAAGTTTTGTAATTAAAATAGTAAAAATTGTAAAAATAAAATAGTTATAAAGAGATTAGATTTAATTAAAAAATTTAATCTATACTATATATAAAAGTACGAGTTTTGTAAAACTTTTGAATCGATCATTATACCCTTATTTTTTAAACATATTTCTTAAATGTCATCGCTTATCTATTATAATTTTATTCTACAAAGAAATCTATTTTTATTCAATTCAATCTAATATCTTTATAATTATTTTATTTTTACCATTTTACTATTTTTCAATAAAATTTTGGATATATTAAATTTTTTTAATATACAGTTTTATTCTACTAAAAACTCTATTTTCATTAATTAAATTCAATATTTTATATTTTACTATTTTTCAATAAAAATTTGGATATATTAAAAATTTTTAATATACAGTTTTATTCTACTAAAAACTCTATTTTCATTAATTAAATTTAATATTTTATAATTATTTTATTTTTACCATTTTAATTTATTGTGATTTACATCTTTTATAATTATTTTATTTGACTTATAATTAATCTTTTGTTTGATAAATGTAACTCTTGCTATGTGTTTAAATCTGTTGTTTTACTTTATTAATATTTTTTTTGTGTGGGATAATTTCTTTTGTTACTTTGATAGTAAAACCTAATGTATATACAAATGGCTGGTCGGGTTGGATTTGGGTTAGGTTAGTTTCGGGTTAAGGAAATTTTGGGTAATAAAGGTTCGGTTAGTTTTCGGTTTCAGATTGGGTTGTGTTCGGTTAGCTCAAATGTCGGGTCATTTGGGTTTTGGTCAATTTTGGTTCGTGTCTTTTTCGGTTTCGAGTCATATAGTTCCGATAATTTCGGGTTTGAGCCTCCGATTTTTCAGGTTCAGGTTCAGGTCTTTTCGGATTCGGGTCATTTATATATAATTAATCCCGATTCGAGTAATTTCTGATTAATCTCTCGGGTTCGGGTCATTAAGGATTTGGGTTCAGGTCATTTCAGTTTCGGATTTAGCGGATTTTTTCGTCGAATCGTGTTAGATCAGGTTTGGTTTCAGGTGGTCGAGTCGAACACTACTAAAAAATGAGACAACAGTGACAGGAAAATTTCTGTCACGAATGTTCTGTCACAAATTTTACTCTATTTGTGACAGATTTGTAACAGAATTGTTACAGATTTGATGGAAAACGACTTTCGAATACATTGTCACGGATTTTCCGTTACAAGTTTTGTAACAATACTCTTTTCCCGGGAAAACAATGCACAAAGCCAAATTTTGTGACAGATATTTTGTAACAAAAGTTTGTCACATCCTTTTGTGACCAAGTTTAGTGACAAATGAGTTACAAAATACGTGCTTAACAAATATGGTCAAACCAAATGTGTTTACTTTTTCATTTGTAACAGGAAATTGTAACAGAAACTCTGTTACAAATCAATTGTGAGAGAATTTGTAACCGGATTGTAACAAAAATAATTGGGGAAAATTTGGGGCAGAACAAAAGGCGCCATTTTTTGGGAAAATTTTAAAATTTCATAAATTTTTAGCGATAGGCTAGTAACAAAAACTCAGTCACAACACCACTAGTATATATATAAATACTTAGGGTTTTTTTTTCTTTACCCCTAAATTGCAATTTTTGTGCCTCCCAAATTATCCCCAAGCCGCGCGCCTAACCTAGCCACCGCAACCCATCTTTCTTGATGCCGACCAACATTCTTCGGCCCATCCCATCGACTCTATGCTCCGGCTTTTCACCTTGACCCGTCTTTGGCTTCGATTCAACAGCTCCAGCAAGCCTTAAAGTATCCTACCAAGAAATCGATGCTTTATGTTTGGAGGAGGAAATGCTATGCCTTCGGACCTGGAAGGCCTGTGCTCCAATGGTGTTGTCTCTCACTCAAGGAGCGAAAAAAGCAGGCTTTGCCCTAGCTACCTGCTACCCTTGGCAAAGCAAAAGAGCTACCATTGGCCTCCGGAATGGAGAGGGTAGAGAAGAAAACATCCCTTGCGCAAGGTTTTTTTTTTTTTTTTTTTTCTGCTCCTTCACTACACAAGGCGCTACTCGACCTACTAGGAGCGCCGACGACTACATAATCCGCCATCTTGGTTCCAGGTACTGTAGAGCCTTTGATCCACCTTTCCAGGCTGGTTATTTTCTATGTTTTTCCTTTGTTAATTTTTTTCCTTTATTCATGTCTCTGTTTTGAAGTGTTTCGGATTTCTAGTAATTTACTGTTTGGTTCTTTTTATCAATTTTCATATTAATCTGAATAATTGTTTATCAATTTTCATATCAATTTAATTGTTTTAGTATGGGTCTGAGAAGTTTTAGGCTTAAGAAGAGAAAAAAAAACCAGCATGATGATTTTGCGGTTTACTTGTTTTATTTTTTAATGTCTGCTTTGGTCTGGAGATTTTCCCAATTTAATTCTTTATGGAATCTGTAACATAAAGTAAGTTGAAATGATACCAAAAAAGAAGTAAGATGAAATGACTTTGGTTTTATCTCTTCAGCATGTAAATAATCTCAAAGCACTAGCTGGGTGAATATTTTCTTAATGTAGTTGTTTTTCCCCATCAACTTGATGAACCATATATCTAATTTCGTAGTTGGGTCCCATTTTGGCATGTTATTGGAAAATGAAGAAGGTTCAGACTTTACTTTTAAATATACTATATCTAATTTTGTAGTTGGGTCCCATTTTCGCATCATGCCATGGATCTAAAATCTGTTTGCTTAAAATTTGCTGGTGAAAATCTCGTTGGTAAGTTCTTCAATTATATTATTTCCAGGTTTTATGTTGTTAGAGAAATTGGGCCAATATTGTCATGTGTTGGGTTAAGCAGGGCTTCTTTTTATGAAAGTCTTCTAGCATTCAGATCTAAAGATGTCTTGAGATGATATTCAGCTATCAGATTTCATTTTTTTAAAAAATTAAATAATAATTGGTTCCATCTCTCCATGGTTCTGCTCTTGTGCTAGCTAAGGGATTCATCTCTTTCAATTGTGTAACTAAATGCTTGTTCAACTGTCAATTACATTTTTTTTTTGTGTAGGCGAAAATTTAACTAAATGATCCTGGATCAAGGTACATTCGAACAAGGTACATTTAACTAAATTCTAGCTAAGAGAACTTTTTTTTTTCTCAAGATTAGTTAATAAAGTATGAGAACTTTATTGTTATGGATCATTCATGAAAGCTCTGAAGGCAGAAATACAACTACTAAATGAATTGTATATCGTTATGGATCTATCTAAGGAACAACTATACTGGGCTGCTAGAAAATCTATATATTTTAATACTTGAAAGTGGCTTGTTTTGTTTCTTTTCTAGGAGAACTTGAAGGATGAATATGAAATTGAACCTTTGAACAGAGATTTCGGATCTGAGTTTTCAACACAATCAGAGTTCATATATCTAGTAATGGACTTACTTCCAGCCGTGCCTCCCAGTTTCACATCATTACTAACTGATTGCTACTCCACTGTTGAACAAGGTACATTTGATTCCCTAAACTTATATAGAGAGAGTTATATTCTCCATTGGATTTCCTAATATATTTTAATGATGTAGCTGCCAATCAACAGTGTCTGCAGAGACTGATCTCAAATCCCAAATAATGGTATTGCTTTCAAACTATGTCTCATATTGTAGATATTTTTTCCAGTATTAAGAAGGCTGAGAGAACCTGACTTTTGGTTTTGGATGCCTTGGCTTTAACATTCCCTTAACTGCTTATGTGTTTTCAACTATGTCCTATGAGACTGATCCTCTATTGATACTTTGTTTTGCAGCAGAAATACATGGAAAATTCTTCCTTCCAAGGTAACTCTTATTTCTAGTTTACTTGAAATTTGCAAGCCCTGCAATCTCTTGTTGAATCTTTGCTTTGGGCCCTTATCTTTTTAATTAGAGTAGGATCACTAGAGGACATGTTGTGCCCTGCAATAGTTACAGGTTCAATTTTGGTTATTCTTAACATGCTGAAGTGATTAATAAAGCACATGCACCTCCTCCATTAAACCTTATTTGACTTCATAAAAGGATTTTTAGTTGTCAAATTATCTCCCTTATCATTCAGCTGCAACTTTGCTTAGCTACATGTGTATGTATTATTTACATACAATTGGTTGCAATCAAAGGAGACAAAATCTGCTAATCTATGCATAATGGATCCGGTTTTCTACTTCTCCTGTAAAAATTTTTCCATGCATCTTATCATTCCATCTGCTAATTTTCTATGATTTCCTTTGTAAAATTGTACTAATATGCTGTGTAAAGTAGATAAAATTATCAGTGAAGTTGGTGGTTCCAATATGCTGCTGCTGTAATAGGCTTGTTGTCAATGGCTTTGGTTTCCCGAGTTCAAAAGTGGCTTTCTTTAGCTACATCGGTACATTCTACATGGTCATGGACTCATGGTAAAGTCTCCTCCATCCTTTAACTTTCAAGAGTGTTTTAATAAAAAGAAAAGAGAAAAAAAAAATAGCAGTAATGGCATAATGGGAATGTATAACTAAGTGTACATTTGCTGCAAAAGTCAATACAGTACCTGGATCCTGTACCTTGATAAGTTTAGGGTTACATTTTCTTTGTGTAGATAAATGCTCTTCTGCTTTCTTGCTAGTTTTCATGTAGGCGAAAAAAGTGATCCTGGTTGTTGGACTTAATTTGTAGTAATAAAATTACATGATTTAGTATTTGCTTTGTTTACAATGGGGTACTTTTGGTTAAAATCAATATGCACATTTTAATTGCTTTCATGTTATTTTTTTCTAGCTTCAGAAGAAAGAAATAATGCTTTTCTGGAGAAGCAAGTGGGACTATTGAGGAGTGGATATTTCATCTACATCTACATATATAATATCGTCTTGAGCTTGGCAAGTTTTTCACATATTTTTTCTTTTCCTTTGTACAAATACTAGTTCTTTGTATTAGTCGAAATTTATGTAACACTACAATCTTGTAAAATGTTACAATTGAAATTATTTATAGAAATTGATATTATTTCTTTATTTACAGCTTTTTAAATATTTTTTTGTATTTTTATATTTTAAAATAGTAACCAAGTAGTGACAAATAGCGTCAATTGTGACAAACATAACCAATGGAAACACGAAATTTGTGACAGAGTTTCAAAACTAGTCACAGAATTTAGTGACCAAATTCAAATTTTGTAATGGAATAAGCCGGGCAGCTGCCCGGGCAAGCAAGAAACAGTGACCGATTTAATGGAATCAGTGACGGGATATCTGTCACAAAGTTGTGACAGATTGAGAGAAATTTGTGACAAACACATTTAGTGACGAGGGTTTCAGCGACAATCGTAATCTGTCACAATATCTATCACAAATATGGTTTTGTGACAGCTTTTATGGGTTTTGTGACGGATTTTGGCTGTCACTGAAGCCTGTTTTTTTAGTAGTGGAATACTCGCACTCCAACTCTAATAATAAGCTTCTTTATGACAAAATTAGTAGTATGCTTAAGATTTTAATCTTCATTTAATTTAAAACAGATTGGATCACGTGCAACGCACTTGAAGGTGAGGACTAGTATATTTAAGTTTTTTAAAATTAAAATAGTAAAATGTTAGAGATAAAATAGTTATAAAGAGATTAGATTTAAGGCAAATTATACAATACACCGTCAGTGGAGTTTAGCAGACTACACAAGCTGGTCCTAAAGGGTGACATGTGTCCTCTAGGGATTAGATTGAAATATTTAAAACTTAATTAATTAAAAAAATGGACATGTGTTAACTCCACAACCCGCTTGTGGAGTCCAAAATGTACACCGCCAGTGTATCAAATAATTACGCTAGATTTAATTAAGCAAATTATACAATACACCGTTAGTGGAGTATAGCAGACTACACAAGCGGATCCTGAAGGATGACATGTGTCCTCTAGCAGGGGCGGATCTTGGTTCATAAGTTTGAGTGGGCCAATATAAATTAACCTATGTAAATTTGATTTTCGGGGGGCCAAATTGAAAATTGTCAAGTGAAACATATAGAACTATATATGCTACTAAGGAAATTTTTCATTTTTTGAGGGGACCATGGCCCCTTCGTACATACACAAGGATCCGCCCCTGTCCTCTAGGGATAAGACTGAAATATTTAAAACTTAATTAATTAAAAAAAATTGACATATGTCAACTCCACAACCCGCTTGTGGAGTCCAAAATTTACACCGTCAGTGTATCAAATAATCACCCTTTCTTAAAGGCAAATTATACAATACACCGTCAGTGGAGTTTAGCAGACTACACAAACGGGTCCTCAAGGGTGACATGTGTCCCCTAGGGACTAGATTGAAAAATTTAAGACTTGATTAATTAAAAAAATGGACATGTGTCAACTCCACAACCCGCTTGTGGAGTCCAAAATTTACACCGCCAGTGTATCAAATAATCCAGTGTATCAAATAATCACCCTTTCTTAAAGGCAAATTATACAATACACCGTCAGTGGAGTTTAGCAGACTACACAAGCGGGTCCTCAAGGGTGACATGTGTCCCCTAGGGACTAGATTGAAAAATTTAAACTTGATTAATTAAAAAAATGGACATATGTCAACTCCACAACCCGCTTGTGGAGTCCAAAATTTACACCGCCAGTGTATCAAATAATCACCCTTTCTTAAAGGCAAATTATACAAT
The DNA here is from genome assembly GCA_001974805.1 of Corchorus capsularis. Lineage (NCBI taxonomy): Eukaryota > Viridiplantae > Streptophyta > Magnoliopsida > Malvales > Malvaceae > Corchorus > Corchorus capsularis. The sequence continues at coordinate 70,806 of AWWV01008676.1, forward strand.
ACACCGTCAGTGGAGTTTAGCAGACTACACAAGCGGGTCCTCAAGGGTGACATGTGTCTCCTAGGGACTAGATTGAAAAATTTAAAACTTGATTAATTAAAAAATGGACATGTGTCAACTCCACAACCCGCTTGTGGAGTCCAAAATTTACACCGCCAGTGTATCAAATAATCACCCCATATAGCATATATAGGATAGATAGATAATTCAGTAATTTTCCAACAATTTTCCAAACCCATATAGAGAGACACAAGCCTCGCCGCAGGCCAAAATCTAGTTGTATTATAATACTTGAACGAAGACTAACAGGAAAGTGACCAAAGAAGTTGCCACGAATTAACTATCTCATAAGTCATAACTTGCTCAATAAAGAATCATATAAACCATGGAAAATTATTCTGTAAGTGTAGTATAATTGTATTGATTTTTCGTGTTCCATTTCCATAACTGTGTGAATGGCCATGACAAAAGCTTATAATTTTCTTCTCCTTGCATTACTTTTCAGCTTTCATGTGCCCTTGTCTCGTTCTATTGATACCATTAGAGAGGGAGACACTTTCACAGACAACCAAACTCTTGATTCTGAGAGTGGGATCTTCCAACTAGGTTTCTTCAATGACTTTTCAGGCAATTACTATCTGGGAATTTGGTTCAAAAATGATGGAAACAAGAAACCAGTCTGGGTCGCAAACAGGGAAAACCCTCTCTCGTATTCGTCAGGTGTTGTCTATATAAGTTCTAACGGGAATTTGATCCTCATGGAGAGACGCCAGACGCCTATAATTGTTAATTCAGGCTCACTTGCTGAAACAACGGGAAACACTAGTGGTAGTTCAACAGCAACCCTGTTAGATTCAGGAAACCTGGTTCTTAGACAGGGAAATAGAGTAATATGGCAGAGTTTTAATTATCCAACTGATACGTTGCTTCCAGGAATGAAACTTGGATGGTTTCACTTGAATCTGGGTCGTGACCCATGGGCACAAGTTCTTGTCTCCTGGGTGACTGCAAAAAGTCCTCAACGGGGAATATTTACACTCGGGGTAGAAACCAGCAGCTCAACAACACTAATCCTTTGGCAGAGAGATAGAGCTCATATTGATTTAGCAATCTGGGATGGAAGACATGTTCGGTTCACATTCAACAACACATCAGGCAATGATCACTATAATTTTAATTATGTGTCGAATGAAAATGAGACATATTTTCAGTTTAATAATGAAGGAAACAATTCCTTTACATGGTTCGTGTTGGCTTCCACCGGACAAGTTGTTGAGTATACTATGTCAAATGGGAGGATTTCATCGGTGAGTCATGAAATTTGTGAAGAATCATCAGCTGGTACAAGGAGGTGCATAACGTCAGGACCATCTATGTGCATAGATGGGGATGATTTCACTCCGATCAATGGCACGATGCCAACTTCTATGCTTGTTAGAGGCTCAATCAACATGGGATTCACCGACTGTGAGCTCATGTGCCGCAGCAATTGTTCTTGTGTTGCTTTTGCTTCTCTTCAGGATGATGAAATAGGATGTCAGCTGTACTTTGGGAACAAAAATCATCTACGGAATGTCATGGAGAAAGGCGTTGGGATTGTTTACGTACGCGGAAAGGTTCCTGAAGACAGAGGTAAGTACTTATAAATACTAGAACTTAATTACTAATCCGAGTATTTTGAATCATGATTAATCTGAAAATGGAAACTAACATTATAATTGCTAAGTGGTAACCACATATAGTCAACATAAGTATATGGTAGTACTGATTTTTAATCATAATTCTTGTTGAATTGTCTGTTTCCTTAGTGCAACCAGTTGAAATGTTGAATCACTGAATGTTTCAAAGGAATGCTTTCAGCCTTCCTAGCAATCTGTCTGTCTTTAGAAAAGCCTTTTAGAATTTTGATCTGGTTGACTTATTGAAAGCCTTTTATATGTACCAAGGGCCAAAGTTCTTTCCATGCTCACTAAAACTACCTAGTGCTTTCTATAGATTGACTGAGTCTCCAAATGACTGGAACTTGAAACTTTATAACTAATTACATTGTTAATAGAGTGTATTGTAATTAATGTCTAATTTCATTTTGGTTGTTAGATGATCAAAGAAGGAGAAGGCTGGTTTCGATCATCGCGGGTTGTATTGCTTCACTATTTGTTCTGATGCTAGCCTCCTTGATGTATTATCATTTCAAAAAGAGAAAGAACAACACTAAGACCTTATTCTCTCCCTCTCACCGCTCCACATTTCCACTTGATTGTCAAGCAAAAGTAAATACCAATTTGATTATGTTTGCATGCAGATTATGTGTTATAGTTCCAATTTTGTAGCAACAACTTATTGCCTTTTATCAGAAATATTTCATGGTGTAACTCCTGAGAAAGCATGACTTGAAATCCACCCGTTGCATTATTTCAGACAGGTACCTACATGGCATGCGTTTATGAACTTGAATTCAGCAGAGAAAATGAACAAGAATTGCCATTGTTCAGCTTTGCTAGCATAGAAAATGCAACAAAATATTTTGCAGCTTCAAACAAACTTGGTGAGGGTGGTTTTGGGCCTGTTTATAAGGCAAGTTCCATTGCTGATTCTCTGTTAATTTTGTGCCATATGCCCTTTATATAGCAAACAACTTGGTATTTGTATATTCCAGGGTAAACTGCCACAAGGACAAGAAATTGCTGCCAAAAGACTTTCCAAGATTTCAAGGCAGGGAATCACGGAGTTTAAAAATGAGGTCACATTAATATGTAAGCTCCAACACAGGAATCTGGTTAGGCTTTTGGGATGCTGCATTGAAGCAGAAGAAAGCATATTGATTTACGAATATATGCCCAATAATAGCTTGGATACCTTCATTTTTGGTATGTTAGTAGTTATGTTGTACTAGTATTTAAAGTTCAGCATTTGATCAGGATTCACAGTATTTACAATATTCAACTTCCTCTGCATTTAAATTGATGGGGTTGAAATTTAACACATATTTGACAGATTCTGCTAAAAGGGAACTCTTGGATTGGCGAAAATGTGTTAACATAATTGAAGGTATTGCACAAGGGCTGCTATATCTTCACAAATTCTCAAGATTAAGAATTATTCATCGCGACTTAAAGACCAGCAACATCTTACTAGACAATGACATGAACCCCAAAATATCTGATTTTGGCATGGCAAGAATTTTTGGAGACACGGAGACAGGGATGAGAACTAATAGAATTGTTGGTACATAGTAAGTAAACCAGATAAATACATATACTGATTTATATATATATATATATATACTTCTTTACTATTTACAGTTTATCTGATATAGATTTCTTGTTGAATGATAAGTGGTTACATGTCTCCTGAGTATGCAATGGATGGCCGTTTCTCCGAAAAGTCTGACGTTTATAGTTTCGGAGTCATCATATTGGAGATTGTAAGTGGCAAGAAGAACATTGCATTTTTCAAATCTGACCATTCTCTAAACTTGCTAGGCAAGGTAAGCAACCTATTTATATAATATCAAAAGCCTTTCAATCTGTTTTACTTCATTAAACCTGAAATGTTCTTCCTCCTATCAGGCTTGGAATTTGTGGAAAGAAGGCAAATACATGGACTTAATAGATTCATCGTTGCGTGAGTCTTGCTTTGCAAGTAAATCCCTTCAAATTGTTCAGCTAGGGCTCTTATGCGTGCAAGAAAGAGCTGCAGATAGGCCAACCATAGCAGAAGTGGTGACCATGCTTAGCATGGAAGAAACAATGGCTCTTCCTCACCCAAAGCAGCCTGCCTTCTTAAGTCAATACATTTCTTCTGGTGCAGAATCACAGTTTTCTGAAAATGATATAACAATTTCAGAAATATGTGCTAGATAGGTGATACCAATTTTTTTTAGAAAATGAATAAATAAGATTCATATCATAACTTGATTAAATGATTATATAGACCTTATATTTTTGGCGTTTAATCATCCAAGATGAGAATGGTGTTTTATTCCCTTTCTTGGGCCAATGTTGTGATCCAAATTTTGGTAGTAATAGGTAACAAATTGAACTACCCAGGCCCTTGAAAGCCAAGGGCCTAAAAGGCTATTAAGCTCTATGCTATGGAGTATGGACCAATTGTCTAATAGGACCAAGACAAACTAATGTACACTACTATTATTATATCTTTATATATATATATATACTAGTGACTTGCCCGCGCGATGCCGCGGGATGGTCTGGATATTTCTATGTTTATCAAGTTGCATATATATCAGGGTAGCAAAATGGAGTATATACATTATCATTTGTTTATAATATTAGTGTGAGTAGCAAAAAGCTTAATAGTCAGGAGTACGTAAGATGAGTTAAATTTGTTGTCGTCAGCTAACAAAAGGAGTTGATCGTTAGCAAAAAGCCGAATGGCTAAGGGAGCACAAAATGACTGATGTTAAGTTTGCTGTCATCAGCTAACAAAATATGTTAGTTATGTGGCCTACCGTCAACATGCTTCTTTGTCTGTCTCATGGTGCAAATTCGGGTTTTTGTGAGTGCTGGAATTGAACATAGACATGTTAGAGGCTGAATAAGGTGGTGATGTATTGCTATGATTCAAATAAAATATTTGGGTTCTGGAGATACCTGTGCTGAACTTTTTTTTTCCAGTGGACTGATCAGTAGCTGTGGTAGTAGAGGGGATGTCTGTTCCAGGACTTGGTGGGGTTGATGGGGTGCTGGATTGTGTTGAGAGTTGGTCAATTTTTTGTGGTGTTGGGAGTGCAAGCTGGGGTAACTCAGTTTATGGGGTCTGGTCAGCTGCTGCATCAATTGGACGTTTGCCTTTTCTGCTTGTATTTTTTTTTTCTGCTTGTATTTTATTCATACAATAAAAAGAGAAAAACTGAACGGGCCTATATATATAACCCAATCTTGCAACAAAACCCAATATTGCCCAATAAAAAGGGT